>JAKWBO010000428.1:0-47001 GCA_034336685.1 Luscinia luscinia
GGGACCCCCAAAACTCCTCCTGGGATCCCCAGAATCCTTCCTGGGACCTCAAAATCCCCAAAATCGTCCCTGGACCCCAAAATCCGCTCTGGGACCCCAAACATCCGCCCCGAGCCTCCCCAATCCCTTCAGACCCCAAACCTCCCCAAATCCTCTCTGGGACCCCTAAAACCCCCAAATTCCCTTTAATCCCCCAAACCCCTCCAGGACCCTTCGAAACCTCCTCAAATTCTTTCTTAATCCCCCAAATTCCCCAAATTACCCCAGATTTCCTAGACCCCCAACCTCCGCAAATTCCTAATCCTGCCTCAAACCCCCTGAAACCTCTCCAGGACCCCCAAGTCTTCCTAATTCTCAAAACCCCTCAAAACCTCTCCCCAAATCTTCCAGGACCCCCAAAACCTCCTCAGAATTCCCTTAACCCCCCAAAACCCCTCCAGGACCCCCTAAACCTTCCCCAAATCTCTTAACCCCCCAAATTCCTCAGAGCCCCCAAACCTCCCCAAATTCCCTTAATCACGCTCCCCAAAACCCCCAAACCTTCCCAATCCTCCCAAAACCCCTCCCAAACCCCCAGGATCTCCCCTCAGAATCCCCCAACCCCCAGCCCCTCGATGTGCCTCCCCGCCCGCCCTGGGCCGCCTCTCTGGCGGCCGCCGAAGCGGCTCCGGGGTCCCTGGGGTCCTGGACGTGGCCGTGCCTGAGTTTTTGGGGGGGGCGCGGGGGCGGCGCTGCTGCTGCACGGGCCGGGGCGCTGGGGCGGCCACGCTGAGGGTCCTGCCTCAGCATCGCGGCCGAAGGCGCGCCTGGGACCCCGGAATGCGCCTTCCAAAATTTGAGCTCCAAAATGAGGAGAAATGCGCCTCAAAATTTGGCCTAAAATTGGTCCTCAAAATCCTGAAAATTCTCCCCAAAATTTTGGCCAAAATGAGGAAAATTCTCCCAAAATTTGGCCAAAATGATGAAAAATTCACCCCAAAATTTGGACAAAATGATGAAAATTCACCCCAAAATTGGCCCCAAAATCCTGAAAATGCGCCCAAAATTTGGCCTAAAATCCCCTAAAATGCGCCCAAAATTGGCCCCAAAAGGATGAAAATTTCTTCCAAAATTGGCCCCAAAATCCTGAAAATGCGACTGAAAAATTTGTCCCGAAATCCCAAAATGCGCCCCAAAATTGGCCCCAAGAAGGATGAAAATTCTCTCCAAAATTTGACCCAAATTGGTCCCAGAAATCCTGAAATGCGCCCCAAAATTGGCCCAAATGATGAAAATTCTCCCAAAATTTGGACCTAAAATTGGCCCCAAAATCCTGAAAAATTCGCCCCAAAATTTGGCTCCCAGAATGATGAAAATTGCGCCCAAAATTGGTCTCAAAATCCTCAAAATTCTCCCAAAATTTGGCCCCTGAATGATGAAAATCTGCGCCTCAAAATTTGGCCCCAAAATGATGAAAATTTCTCCCAAAATTGCCGAGAATCTCTCCAAAAATTGTCCCTCCAAAATCCTGAAAATTTTCTCCCAAAATTGGCCCCAAAAATGATGAAAATTTGCCCCAAAATTTGGCCAAAAATGATGAAAATTTGCTCCCAAAATTTCCCCAAAATACTGGAGAATTTCCCCAATTTTTGCCCCAAAACTGAAAATTTCCCAAAATCCTCTAAATCCTCCCAAAATTTGCCCAAAAATCCTGAGAATTCTTCCCCAAAATCTTGAAAATTTTCCTCAAAATCTCCCAAATCCTGCCCAAATTTCCCCAAATCCCGAAAATTTTCCCCAAATTTTCCCTCAAAACCCCAAAAATCCTCCCCAGATTTTCTCCCTTTCTCCCTTCCTTTAATCCCCAAAAATTCCCCCAAAATTCTCCTAAATTTTCTCCCCAAACCCTCAAAATCCCCGCCTTAGAATTTTCCCCGACTTTTCCAAAATCCCCAAATTTGCCCCAAAATCTTTTCCAAAATTTATTCCCTTCCCAGGATCCCGAGTTCCTCCCCAAAATCCCCCTAAGGACCCCCAAATCCTCCTCGAAAATTCCGAAAATGCCCCAAAATCTCCATCTGACCCTTTGCCCCAAAATCTCCTTAAATTTGCCCCAAAATCCTCCCGGATCCCCCAAAATCTGAGACTTCAGCGGGGGAGGAGGAGGGGGCGGCTCCGAGTGACGTCACAGGTGAGGGGGTGGGGGATTTCTGGGGGAAAAATTTGGGAATTTTTGAGGGGAATTTGGGGAATTTTGGGGGATTTTGGGGATTTTTGGGGATTTTTTGGGGATTTTGGGGAATTTTTGGGATTTTTGGGGAATTTTGGGGTGATTTGGGATTTTGGATTTTGGGAATAATTTGGGGGATTTTGGGGGATTTTGGGGAAATTTTTGGGGGATTTTTGGGAATAATTTGGGGATTTTGGGGGAATTTTGGGAATTTTGGGGAAATTTTGGGATTTTGAGTTGATTTTGGGGATTTTGGGATTTTGAGAAAATTTGGGAGCATTTGAGCTAGTTTGAGGATTTTGGGGATTTTTTGAGAAATGGGGAATTTGGATTTTGGGAATGATTTTGGAAGATTTTGGGGATTTTGGGGTTTTAGATTTTGGGGGTTGGATTTCTGGGGAATTTTTGGGGGAATTTTGGGGAACGGGATTTGGGAGGGTGAGGGAATTTGGGATTTTTGGGATGATTTCGGGGATTTTTGGGGGAATTTTTTGGGGAAATTTGGGATTTGGGGGATTTTTGGGCAGATTTGGGGAAAATTTGGGGGAATTGGGGATTTTTGGGGCATTTTGGGAGAATTCTGGGGTGGAATTTGCCAGGGGGATAATTTGGGGAATTTTTAGGGAATTTTTGGGATTTTTGGGGAGATTTTGGGATTTTGGGGATTTTTGGGGTTTGGGTCGGATTTTGGGAGATTTTAGGGCCATTTTGGGAAATTTCTGGGCGGATTTTGGGATTTTGGGGGATATTTTGGGGATTTTGGGATTTTGGGATTTTGGGGTGGGATTTTGGGTTTTGGGGATAATTTTGGGGAATTTTTGGGGGAATTTTTTGGGGAATTTTTTGGGCGGAATTTTGTTTTGGAGATTTTTGGGGATTTTTGTGATTTTTTTCGGAATTTTGGGTTTTGGGGGATTTGGTCCGGGATTTTGGGGGATTTTTTTGGTTTTTGGGATTTTGGGGCGGGATTTTGGTCCGGGGGGGTCCTGTGGATATTTGGGGATCCCTGGCCCTGCCTCCTCACCCTCCCTCCCCAGGGCTGTTCCTGATGGACGAGGAGTGGGGAGGGGCGGCGAGGAGGAGCCGGAGCCCGACCTCGAGCCCCGGAGAGCCCTGACGGTACCGGGGAAATTTGGGGAAATTTTGGGGAAATTTGGGGGGTTTGGGGGAATTTGGGGTGGGAGGAAATTTTGGGGAAATTTGGGGAAAATTTGGGGAAATTTGGGGGAAATTGGGAAATTTGGGGAAATTTGGGGAAATTTAGGAAAATTGGAGGAAATTTGGAAATCTGGGTGGGGAGAGAAAATTGGGGAAAATTGGGGAAATTTGGGGTTTTGGGGGAATTTGGGTGGGGAGGGAAATTTGGGGAAATTTGGGAAATTTGGGAGAAAATTTGGGGAAAAATTGGGGAAATTTGGGGGTGGAGGAGAAAATTTGGGGAAAATTTGGGGAAATTTGGAGGTTTTGGGGGAATTTGGGGGTTTGGGGAAAATTTGGAGGAAATTTTGGGAAATTTTGGGAAAATTTGGGAAATTTGGGAAATTTGGGGTGGGGAGGGAAATTTCTGGGAGAAATTTGGGAAAATTTGGGGAAATTGTGGAAATTTGGGGGTTTGAGGAAATTTGGGGATGGTGAGGAAAATTTGGGGAAATTTTGGGAAAATTTGGGGAAAATTGGGGAAATTTGGGGGTTTGGGGCGAATTTGGGGTGGGAGGGAAAATTTGGGGGAAATTTTGGGGAAATTGGGGAAATTTGGGGGAAATTTGAGGTGGAAGGAGAAATTTGGGGAAATTTGGGGAAAGTTTGGGGAAAATTTGAGGTTGGAGGGAAATTTGGGGTGGGGAGAAAAATTTTGGGGAAATTTAGGAGAAATTTGGGGTGGAGGGAGAAAATTTGGGGGAAATTTGGGAAAAAATTGGGGAAAAATTTGGGGATTGGCAAAATTTAGGGTTGAGGAAGTTTGGGGAATTTTGGGAATTTTGGGGATTTTGGGGGATTTCTGGTTAATTTTGGGGGATTTGAGGGAATTTGGGGGGGAATTTTGGGATTTTAGGGATTTTTGTATGATTTCAGGATAATTTGGGGATTTAATGGATTTTGGGGAGATTTTTAGGAATTTTGGGGGATTTGAGGAGATTCTTGTGGGGAATTTTGGGGGATTTTGGGGGATTTTGGGAAATTTTCAGGATTTTGGGGAATTTGAGGGAATTTTGGGGTTTTATTTTGGTGGGGTATTTGAGACTATTTTGGGGGTTTGGAGTTGATTTTAGGGAATTTCGGAGTTTTAGGGGTTTTATGGATTTTGGGGGATTTGAGGAGATTTTGTGGGAATTTTGGGGATTTTAGGGGAATTTTAAAAATTTTATGGAATTTGGGGAGATTTTAGGATTTTGGGGTAATTTTGGGGGTTTCAGGATTTGGGGATTTTTCTGAGATTTTGGGGGAATTTCACGTTAATTTTGGAGAGATTTGAGGGAATTTTGGGGTTTTTGGGGGATTTGAGACTATTTGGGGGTTTGGAGAGGATTTGAGGGATTTTTGGGGGTTTTAGTGGGTTTTTGGGGGATTTTGGGGTAATTTTGGGGTTTCAGAGATTTTGGGATTTTATGAGAATTTGGGGGAATTTTCAGGTTAATTTGGGGATTTGAGGAATTTTGGGGGTTTTTTGGGAGGGATTTGTGACTATTTTGGGGGTTTGGAGATGATTTTTGGGAGATTTTTTGGGATTTTCATGGAGATTTTATGAGATTTTTGGGGGAATTTTCAGTTTAATTTGGGGAGATTTGAGGAAAATTCTTGGGGTTTTGGAGGGGATTTCAGACTATTTGGGGAGTTTGGAGATGATTTTGGGGATTTTTGGGATTTTCAGGGATTTTGTGGGGATTTGAGGGAATTTTGGGGCTTTTTGGGGGAATTTGAGACCCTTTGGGGGTTTGGAGTTGATTTTAGGGATTTTTCGGGGTTTTGGGGTTTTTATGGGATTTTTGGGAGGATTTTCAGATTCAATTTTGGGGAGGATTTGAGGAATTTTGGGGTTTTTTGGGGGAGGGATTTGAGACTATTTGGGGGCCTGGAATTGATTTTTGGGGGATTTTTTGGGATTTTCATGGGATTTTTGTGGGATTTTTGGGAGGATTTTCATGATTTTAGGATTTTGGGGAGGATTTTGAGGGAATTTTGGGGTTTTTTTGGGAGGATTTGAGACTATTTTGGGGGCCTGGAGTTGATTTTGGGGTGACTTTTGGGGTATTTTTGGGTTTTTTTGGTTTTTGGGGTTTGGGGATGTTCGGGCGCCTGTCCCGCTTGCGGGCGCTGAGGCCGCGCCCTCCCCCCAGAGAGCCCCCTGAGGAGGGGCCCCGCAGCCCCCCTGCGCTCCTGGCGCGGTCCCTGCCTCGTGGTCGTGCCCAGTTGGGTTCTGCGACTCCCCGCCCGGGACTCATGGGCGCCCCCCCGGCAAGGTCAGCCGGGGAGGGGATTTATGGGAAATTTCGGGAAATTTTGGGGGATTTATGGGAAATTTGGGGGATTTATGGAAATTTTGGGGATTTATGGGGATTTGGGGGAATTTCGGGAATTTATGGGAATTTTGGGGGATTTATGGGGATTTCGGGGTTTCAGGGGGATTTGGGGGGTTTGGGGGATTTGGGGGATTTATGGGAAATTTTGGGGGATTTGGGGGATTTATGGAGGATTTCGGGGGGATTTTGGGGGATTTTGGGGGATTTTGGGGGTTTTGGGGGTTTTGGGGATTTATGGGAAATTTCGGGGCATTTGGGGGATTTCGGGGATTTGGGGGGTTTGGGGGAAATTTCGGGGTTTGGGGGATTTGGGGGATTTATGGGGATTTCAGGGTTTAGGGGAAATTTCGGGGATTTGGGGGATTTGGGGGATTTATGGGAAATTTTTGGGAATTTTGGGGGATTTCGGGGTTTGGGGGAGGTTTGGGGGATTTATGGGAAATTTTGGGGGCATTTGGGGGATTTCGGGGTTTTGGGGGTTTTGGGGGATTTATGGGAAATTTCGGGGATTAGGGGATTTTGGGGCGGTTGGGGATTTATGGAAATTTTGGGAAATTTTGGGGGAATTTAGGGAAATTTTGGCGGGTTTGGGGGATTTATGGAGGATTTGGGGGATTTGGGGGATTTTGGGGAATTTATGGGAATTTTGGGGATTTTGGAGGATTTAGGGGGTTCGGGGGATTTGGGGGATTTATGGGGGATTTGGGAAATTTTGGGGGAATTTATGGAAATTTCGGGGTCTGAGGGGATTTATGGGGATTTGGGGATTTCGGGGGATTTGGGGGTTTGGATGGATTTATGGGGAATTTTGGGGGCTTGGGGGAATTTTGGGGAATTTTGGGGGATTTGGGGGGAATTTAGGGGTTTGGGGGAACTTATGGGATTTATGGAAATTTGGGGAGTTTGGGGGATTTATGGGAAATTTTGGGGGATTTTGGGAATTTATGGGAAATTTTGGGAATTTATAGGGGTTTGGGGATTTATGGGAAATTTTGGGGAATTTTTGGGGGATTCTATGGGAAATTTTGGGGGATTTGGGGGAGTTTGGCGGATTTTGGGGAGATTTTAGGGGCATTTCAGGGATTTTTCAGGGAGTTTTGGGGGGATTTATGGAAATTTGGGGAATTTATGGGAAATTTGGGGAAATGTTGGGGATTTTGGGGCATTTGAGGAAACTTACGGGGGTTTATGGGAAATTTTGGGAATTTAGGGAAATTTTGGCCCCTCCGATCCCCCCAAAATCCCAAATTTTGGCGCAGGCCCCGCCCGACCTGGCGCTGGATCGCAAGTGTCCATGCGCGCGCTGGCGCTGCGGGGATGGGCGACGGCACTGAGATGTTCGGGGACCTGCCCCGCCCCCCTGCTGCCCGCGGACCCCCGTGACCCCTAAAACCCAAAATCCCCAAAACCCCAAAAACCCAAAAACCCCACCCAAAAACCCCAAAATCCCCGTTTCAAAGCCTTAAAATTGAATTTTTGCCATTCCCAAAATTTTTGGGGTGGTGTTGGAGCCCTCCCCCTTAAAAATTTTTGGGGGTCACCCCAAAAAATGGGGAGGAGCAAAAATTTGAGGTTTCACATCAAAATTTGGGGTTTCACCCCAAAATTTGGGGTTTTTACCCTAAAATTCGAGGTTTTCACAGCAAAATTTTGAGGTTTTTTTCCCCTAAAATTTGGGGTTTTATTCCTCAAAATTTGGGAATTTTTTCCCTAAAATTTGGGGTTTTCCCCTGTGACCCCCAAAACACAAAAACCCCAAAATCCCCAAAAAAACCCACCCAAAAAAACCCCAAAATCCCCGTTTCAAAGCCTTAAAATTAAATTTTTGGGGTGGTGTTGTAGCCCCTCCCCCCCCCTTAAAAAATTTGGGGTCACCTCAAAAAAATGGGAGGAGCAAAAATTTGGGGGTTTCACATCAAAATTTGGGATTTTACCCCCCAAATTTGGGATTTTATTCACCAAAATTTGGAATTTTTTTACCTCAAAATTTGAGAATTTTTTCCCAAAAATTTTGGGAGGTTTTGAGCCTTGAAAAATGGGGGAGGGGCCACAACACCCCAAAATTGGGATTCCCCCCAAAAATCAAAGGGGGGGGGGATCCCCAAAATTCTCAATGGGGGAGGGGAGAGCCCCAAAAATTTGGGGGAGCCCCTCCCCCCCCACCAAGTGTCTTATTTTGGGTTGGGGGGGGGGTCTCTCCCCTCCCCCACCTTGCACAACAAATTTTGGGGGGCCCCTCCCCTGAGATTGAGGGGGCGTGGTCAGATTTTTGATTGACAGCTCCTGTTTTGTACCAGATGTGGGCGTGGCCTCCTCTTGGCCCCGGCCCCTTTTTATTTTTGTCCGACGCTGATTGGGCGATGCCCGCCGAGGCCACGCCCCCTTTGCCAATAAAGCGCCGTCACCGCTCTGAGTCCTGATTGGCTGAGCCGGGAGGGGGCGGAGCTTCGGCGCCTTAAAGCGGCAACGCGCGGGCGGGACCCACACGCGGGAATTAAAAGGGCAACGCGGGCCGGAAATTGGGGATTTTTTGGGGGAGCCCCAAAATTTCAGAGAGTTCAGAGAACGAAAAAGTTTATTTGGGGGGAATAAAGGAGATTTTGGGGGAATAAAGGGATTTGGGGGGCAATAAAGGGGGTTTGGGGTGAATAAAGGGGATTTGGGGGAATAAATTGGATTTTGGGGGATTTAAGGGATTTTTGGGGGGTTTAAGGGATTTTGGGGGTTTTGGGGTCTCCAGGGTTTTGGGGTCCCCAGGTTTTGGGGTCCCCCTAGGCCTGCATCACTGGCCGGGATTTTTTGGCTTCCAGGGAGACCCCAGCCCCAGCAAAGCCGGGTCCCGCCCCTGGGGGGGGGAAAAGGGTGAGGGGGGTCCCCAAAATTCATCCCAGCCCCAAAATTCCCCCAAAATCCCCCAGCCCCTAAAATCCCCCAAATCCCCCCAGAAACCCCAAAATCCCCCAAATCTCCCCAAACCCCCCAAAATTCCCTCTCGGGTACCCCCAAAATCTCCCAAAATCCCCCAAAATCTTCCCAAAGTTCTCCCAAATCCCCAATTTCTCCTGAACTCCCCCCAAATTCTCTTGAAGCCCCCAAAATCCCCCCAAAATCCAAATGTTCCCAGAATCCCGCAAAATCTCCCCCAAATCCCCCAAATTCTCCCAAGTACTCCCCCAAATTCCCTAAAATCCCCAATCCCCCAAAATCTCTCAAAATTCCCCAAATCCCCCTCAAATCCCTCCCCAAATCCCCCCCAGAGTTCTCCCAAATCCCCCCAAAATCCCTCCCCAAAATCCCCCAAATCCCCCCCAAAATCTTTCCAAATCCCCCAGAAGTCCTCCCCTAAATCCTTCCAAATCCCCCAAATCCTGCCCCAAATCTTCCCCAAATCCTCCCAGAACCCCAAAACTCCCCAAATTCCCTCTCAGGTACCCCAAATCCTCCCAAATCTCCCAAAATTCCCCAAATCCTCAAAATCCTCCCAAAATCTTCCCAAAAATCTCCCCCAAATGTCCCCAAAATCTCCCAAAATCCCAATCCCTCAACTCCTCCCAAATCCTGCCTAAATCCCCAAAATCCTTCCAAATCCCCAAAACCTTCCCAAATCCTCCCAAACCCCCAGAATTCTCCCAAAATCCCCCAAAGTTCTCCCAAATCCCCAAAATCTTCCCAAATCCCCCAAATCCTTCTAAATCCCACAAATCCTGCCCAAATCCTCCCAACCCCTCAAAATCCCCCCAAAATCCTCCCAGAACCCCCAAACTCCCCAGAAATTCTCTCAGGTACCCCCAAATCCCCCCAAATCTTCCCAAAATCTCCCAAAATCTCCAAATCCTCTCAAATCCTCCCAAATCCACCCCAAATCCCCCAAAATCCCCCAAAATCTCCCCCAAATACCCCTCAAATCCCCCCAAAATCTTCCCAAAATCCTAAATCCCCTCAAATCCTCCCAAATCTTCCCAAATCTCCAAAATCTTCTCCAAATCTCCCCAAATTCTCCCTAAATCTCCCCAAAATTCCCTTGAAGCCCCTCTAAAGTCCTCCCCAAACTCCCCCAAATCTCCCAAAATCCCCCAAATTCCTCAAATCCTCCCAAATCCCCAAGATCTTCTGCAAGCTCCCATAATTCTCTCGCCAGGTCCCGCCAGGTGTCTCCAAAATCCCCCTGACACAGCCCCAAGCTCCCAGAGTCACTCAGCCCCACCTCTGCAGGGCTCTGGTGCATGTCAGGCCTCGCCTCAGGGTCCCAGCTCAGGGGTCACTGCATGTCCCCTCCTGACCAGCCTGGCCACGGCGTCCAGAGTGACCACGGCCCCCTGGACAGAGACAGGGGTCACCCAGGGGTCAGCCAGGGTCAGGGGTCACTCAGGGTCAGTCAGGGGTCAGCCAGGAGTCAGGGGTCACCCAGGGTCAGTCAGGGGTCAGCCAGGAGTCAGGGGTCACCCAGGGTCACTCAGGGTCAGGGTCACTGGGGTCACTCAGGGGTCAGTAGGTCACTCAGGGGTCACTCAGGGGTCAGGGGTCACTCACGAGGGCCGCAGCACGGCGAGGGCGTGGGCGTTGCCCAGCGGTCTCTGGTCAGGGCGCACACGTGAGCGGTCACTGGGGTCACTCAGGGTCAGTCACAGGTCAGTCACTGGTCACTCAGGGGTCACTCAGGGGTCAGAGGTCACTCACGAGGGCCGCAGCACGGCGCAGGGCGTGGCGCTGCCCAGCGGGTCCCGGTCAGGGCACACACGTAGTGGTCACTGGGGGTCACTCAGGGGTCACTCAGGGGTCAGTGGTCACTGAGGGTCACTCAGGGTCAGAGGTCACTCACGATGGCCGCAGCACGGCGCAGGGCGTGGCGCTGCCCAGCGGGTCCCGGTCAGGGCGCACACGTAGCTGCGTCACTGGGGTCACTCAGGGGTCAGTCACAGGTCAGTCAGGGTCAGGGTCACTCAGGGTCAGAGGTCACTCACGAGGCCGCAGCACGGCGCAGGGCGTGGCGCTGCCCAGCGGGTCCCGGGTCAGGGCGCACACGTAGCGGTCACTGGGGGTCAGCTCAGGGTCACTCAGGGTCAGTCAGGGGTCAGGGTCAGTCACTAGGGTCACTCAGGGGTCAGAGGTCACTCACGATGGCCGCAGCACGGCGAGGGCGTGGGCGCTGCCCAGCGGGTCCCGGGTCAGGGCGCACACGAAGCGGTCACTGGGGTCACTCAGGGGTCACTCAGGGTCAGTC
The DNA here is from genome assembly GCA_034336685.1 of Luscinia luscinia. NCBI lineage: Eukaryota > Metazoa > Chordata > Aves > Passeriformes > Muscicapidae > Luscinia > Luscinia luscinia. The sequence continues at coordinate 10,949 of JAKWBO010000428.1, forward strand.
AGTGGGTCAGTCACTGGTCACTCAGGGGTCACTCAGGGTCAGAGGTCACTCACGATGGCCGCAGCACGGCGCAGGGCGTGGCGCTGCCCAGCGGGTCCCCGGGTCAGGGCACACACGTAGCCGTCACTTGGGGTCACTCAGGGTCACTCAGGGTCAGTCACTGGTCACTCAGGGGTCACTCAGGGTCGGGTCACCAGGGGTCACTCAGGGTCACCAGGGTCAGAGGTCACTCACGCAGGGCGCGCAAGTGATCACTGGGTCACTCAGTGGTCACTCATGGTCCTCTGGGCACTCTGTCACTCAGGTCACCAGGTCACTCTGGGGTCACTCTGGGGTCACCAGGGTCACTCAGGATCACTCTGGTCACTCAGGGGTCACTCGGGGTCACTCTGGGCACTTTGGTCACTCAGGGGTCACTCTGGGTCACTGGGGTCACTCTGGGTCACTCTGGGTCACTCGGGCACTCTGGTCACTCAGGGTCACTCTGGTCACTCAGGGGTCACTCTGGTCACTCACAGGGCAGGGGTCACTCAGTGTCACTCAGGGTCACTCTGGTCACTCTGGGTCACTCTGGGTCACTCAGGGTCACTCTGGTCACTCAGGTCACTCTGGTCACTCTGGGGTCACTTGGGTCACTCAGGGTCACCACAGGCAGGGGTCACTCAGGGTCACTCTGGTCACTCTGGGTCACTCTAGGGTCACTCTGGCCACTCACAGGGCACGGGGTCACCAGTGTCACTCTGGTCACTCAGTGTCACTCTGGTCACTCTGGGGTCACTCAGGGTCACTCAGGTCACTCGGGGTCACTCAGGGTCACTCTGGTCACTCACAGGGCAGGGGTCACCAGTGTCACTCGGGTCACTCTGGGTCACTCGGGGTCACTCACAGGGCAGTGGTCACTCAGGGGTCACTCAGGGTCACTCTGGTCACTCAGGGTCACTCTGGGTCACCCAGGGTCACTCGGGGTCACTCAGGGTCACTCAGGGCATTCTGGGGTCACTCTGGTCACCAGGGTCACTCTGGGTCACCAGGGTCACTCTGGGGTCACTCGGGGTCACTCTGGTCACTCAGGGTCACTCTGGTCACTCACAGGGCAGGGGTCACTCAGTGTCACTCTGGTCACTCTGTGTCACTCTGGGTCACTCAGGTCACTCAGGGTCACTCTGGTCACTCAGGAGTCACTCAGGCTCACTCTGGTCACTCAGGGTCACTCTGGTCACTCAGGGTCACTCTGGTCACTCACAGGGCAGGGGTCACTCAGTGTCACTCTGGTCACTCTGGTCACCAGGGTCACTCTGGGTCACTCAGGGTCACTCTGGGTCACTCAGGAGTCACTCTGGGTCATTCTGGTCACTCTGGCCACTCGGGTCACTCTGGGCACTCTGGTCACTCACAGGGCAGTGGGCACTCAGGGTCACTCAGGTCACCCGGGTCACTCAGGGCACTCTGGGGTCACTCAGCCGTGTCACTCTGGGCACTCAGGGTCACCAGGACACTCTGGTCACTCAGGGGTCACTCGGGTCACTCAGTGGTCACTCTGGTCACCAGGGTCACTCTGGTCACTCAGGGTCACTCTGGTCACCACAGGTCACTGGTCACCACTGGTCACTCGTGGTCACTCACAGATCAGTGGTCAGTGGTCACCAGGGTCACTCAGGGTCACTCTGGGCACTCAGGGTCACTGTGGTCACCAGGGGTCACTCATGGTCACTGGTCACCATGGTCACCAGTGGTCACTCAAGGTCACCCAGTGGTCACTCACGGTCACTCACAGGTCACTGGTCACTCACTGGTCACTGTGGTCACTCACAGATCAGTGGTCAGTGGTCACTAGGGTCACTAGGTCACTGGTCACTCATGGTCACTCAGTGGTCACCAGTGGTCACTCAGTGGTCACTCAGGTCACTCTGTGTCACTCTGGTCACTCATGGTCACCAGTGGTCACTCAGGGTCACTCACAGGTCACTGGTCACTCAGTGGTCACTCATGGTCACTCAGTGGTCACTCATGGTCACTCAGTGGTCACTGTGGTCACCACAGGTCAGTGGTCACTCAGTGTCACTCAGTGGTCACCACTGGTCACTCAATGGTCACTGTGGTCACTAGTGGTCACTCAGTGTCACTCAGCCGTCACTCAGTGGTCGCCTCAGTGGTCACTGGTCACTCAATGGTCACCAGTGGTCACTCAGTGGTCACTCAGTGGTCACTCATGGTCACCACAGGTCACTGGTCACTCTGGTCACTCAGTGGTCACCAGTGGTCACTCATAGGTCACTGGTCACTCAGTGGTCACTGGTCACTCACTGGTCACTCTGGTCACTCACTGGTCACTCATGGTCACTCAGTGGTCACTGTGGTCACTCAGTGGTCACTCAGGGTCACTCATGGTCACTCAGTGTCACTCAGTGGTCACTCAGTGGTCACTCAGCGGTCACTCTGGTCACTCATGGTCACCACAGGTCAGTGGTCACTCAGTGGTCAGTGGTCAGTGGTCACTCAGTGGTCACTGATCACTCAATGGTCACTCAGTGGTCACTGGTCACTCATGGTCACTCAGTGGTCACTCATGGTCACTCAGTGGTCACTCAGTGGTCACTCAGTGGTCACTCAGGGTCACTCAGGGTCACTCACGGGTTTCTGCAGCCGCCCGCTCCGGCCTCGGGGGTCAGGGACGGATCCAGAAACTGGGGAGGGGGGCGGCTGGGGGCCAAAATTATCCAAAAATTATCCCAAAATAAAATCCAAAATTATCCAAAATATCCAAAAATCCAAATTATCCAAAATTATCCCAAAATAAAACCCAAAATTATCCAAAAATTATCCAAATTATTCAAGATAACCAAAATTATCCAAAAATCCAAAATTATCCAAAATATCCAAAATCCCCCAAAACCTCCCCCAAGCCCCCAAAATCCCCCCCAAATCCCCAAAAATTCCAATAATCCAAAAAAATCCCCCCACCCCCAAATCCCCCCAAGCCACCCCAAAATCCCCCAAAATCACAAAAATCCCAAAAACCCCCAAAATCCCCCCAAATCCACAAAAATAAAAAAACAAAAAAATCCCCAAAAATCTCCCAAAAATCCCCCAAAATCCCCTCACCCCAAATCCCCCTGCCCCCCAAAATCCCCCAGCCCCCTCAAACCCACAAAAAATTTCCACAAAATCCTCCCAACCCCCAAAATCCCCTCAAGCTCCCTCCCCAACCCCCCTCAAATCCCTCAAAAATCCTAAAAGCCCTAAAATCCCCCAAATCCACAAAAAAATCAAAAAAAAAAAAAAAATTAAAAATCCCAAATAAATCCCTTCTCCCCAAAACCCCCCCAAGCTCCCTCTCCCTCAACCCCCCCCCAAATCCCTCTAAAATCCCCAAAAATCCCAAAATCCCCAAAATCCCCCCAAATTCACAAAAATCCCCAATAAATCCTTCTCCCCAAACCCCCCAAGCTCTCTCCCCAAACCCCCCAAATCACCAAAAATCTCAAAACCCTCAAAATCCCCCCAAATCTCAATAAAAAAAAAAACCCCTAAAAATAAAAAAATCCCAAAAAATCCTAAAAATCCCCTAATAAATCTCTCCCCAAACCCCCCAAATCCCCTCTAAAATCCCCAAAAATCCCAAAAACCCCAAAATCCCCCCAAACCCACCAAAAATCCTAAAAAATCCCCAAAAATCCCCAATAAATCCCCTCCCCAAACCCCCCTAAGCCCTCTCCTCTCACTCCCCTCAAGCTCCCCTCAATTACCCCAAATTCTCAAAGCCCTGAAAAATCCCCAAAATCCTAAAACCCCCCAAATCTCCCCCAAATCCACAAAAAATCCCAAAAATAAAAAAATCCCAGAAAAATCCCCAAAAATCCCAAAAATCCCCAATAAATCCCCCCACCCCAAATCCCCCTAAGCTCCCCCAAATCCTCTCCAAAATCACCAAAAACCCCTAAAACTCCCCCAAATCCTCCCCAAATCCACAAAAATCCCCTAAAATCCCCAATAAATCCCTCCACCCCCAAACCCCCTAAGCTCCCTCCCCAAACCCTCAAATCCTCTAAAATCCTAAAAACCCCTCAAATCCCCCTCAAATCCACAAAAAATAAAAAATCCCAAAAATAAAAAATCCAAAAATCCCCAATAAATCCCCTCTCCCCAAACCCCCCAAGCCTCTCCCCGACCTCTCAAATCCTCAAAAATCCCAAAAATCCCCTAAAATCCTCCCCAAATCCACAAAAATCCAAAAATCCCTAAAAATCCCCAATAAATCCCCCTCCCTCAAATCCCCCTTAAGCCTCTCCCCAAAATCCCCTCTAAAATCCTCTTAAAATCCCAAAACCCCCAAAATCCCCCCATATCCAAAAAAAAAAATCCCCCAAAATAAAAATCCCAAAATCCCCAAAAATCCCCCACCCCAAATCCCCTCAAGGCCCCTCTTAAACTCCCCCCAAAATCCCAAAAAACTCCCAAAATCCCCCAAATTCACAAAAACCCCAAAAATCCCAAAAACCCCAAAATCCCCTCAAACTCACACCAAAATCCCAAAAATCCCCAAAAATCCCCAATAAATCTCCCCTCCCCACCCCCCGCCCCTCCCCTCACCGCTGCTCCCGGGGGTCTCCCCCCGGCCCAGGGGGGTCTCGGCCTCCAGGAACCCCCGCAGGGCTTTTGGCCGCCCCTCCCCCCGCAGCTGCTGCTGCTCCCGGCGCAGCTATGCTACGCTGCCGCTGCCAGGCCTGCACCCCGAAATCGGGGGACCCCAAAATGGGGGCACCCCAAAAATCAGCCATGGGACCCTCGGGACCCCCCAAAACCCCCCAAAATCCTGAGGCTTTAACTCAAAATCTCAGGATTTTACACTAAAATTTCTGATCCCACCCCCAGCCCCCGCTGGAGGCCTGCACCCCAAAAATGGGCACCCCGAAAATGGGAACCCCGAAACCGGGGGACCCTAAAATCAGCCGGGGACCCTCGGGGACCCCCGAAAACCCCCCAAAATCCCGAGATTGTAACTCAAAATTCCTGGGTTTTATTCCAAATTATTGAGAACCATCCCCCCACCCAGCCCCCGCTGCCAGGCCTGCACCCCAAAAATGGGGGACCCCAAAATCAGCCGGGGACCCTCGGGAACCCCCAAAAACCCCCCAAAATCCCGAGGTTGTACCTCAAAATCTCAGGATTTTACACCAAAACTTTTTGTGTTGTACCCCAAAATTTTTGAGTTTCACCCCAAATTCCTGAGCCCCCCCCAGCGGTAATTGGGGTTTATTAACCTGGGGCACCCCGAAATCGGGGGGACCCCAAAAATCAGCAATGAGATCCTCAGGGACCCCCAAAATCCCCCCAAAATCCCGAGGTTGTACCTCAAAATCTCAGGATTTTACACCAAAATTTCTGATTTTTACCACAAATTTCCCAGTGCCCGCTGCCAGGCCTGCACCCCAAAAATGGGAACCCCAAAACGGGAACCCCGAAATGGGGGACCCCAAAATCAGCCGGGGACCTCGGGGACCCCCAAAACCCCCCAAAATCCCGGAGGTTGTAACTCCAAATCTCAGGATTTTACACCAAAATTTCTGATTTTCACCCCAAATTTCGGATCCCCCCAGCCCCCGCTGCCGCTGCCAGGCCTGCACCCCGAAAATGGGCACCCCAAAATGGGGGACCCCAAAATCAGCCGTGGGACCCTTGGGACTCCCCAAAATCCCCCCCAAAATCCCGAGGTTGTACCCCCAAATCCTAAAATTTTACACCAAAATTTCTGATTTTCACCCCAAATTTCGGATCCCCCAGCCCCCGCTGCCGCTGCCAGGCCTGCACCCCAAAACCGGGGGACCCCAAAATGGGGGGACCCCAAAAATCAGCCATGGGACCCTCGGGGACTTCTCTAAAATCCCCCCAAAATCCCGAGGCTTTAACTCAAAATCTCAGGATTTTACACTAAAATTTCTGATTTTCACCCCAAGTTTCTCAGTGCCTGCTGCCAGGCCTGCACCCCAAAAATGGGAACCCCAAAACGGGAACCCCGAAATGGGGGACCCCAAAATCAGCCGGGGACCTCGGGGACCCCCAAAATCCCCCCCAAAATCCTGAGGTTGTACCTCAAAATCTCAGGATTTTACACTAAAATTTCTGATCCCACCCCCAGCCCCCGCTGCCGCTGCTAGGCCTGCACCCCGAAACCGGGGGGACCCCAAAATGGGGGGACCCCAAAAATCAGCCATGGGACCCTCGGGGACCCCCCAAAAACCCCCCAAAATCCCGAGGTTTTAACTCAAAATCTCAGGATTTTACACCAAAATTTCTGATTTTCACCCCAAATTCCTGAGCCCCCCCAGCCCCCGCTGGAGGCCTGCACCCCAAAATGGGGGACCCCAAAATCAGCCGGGGACCTCGGGGACCCCCCAAAACCCCCCCAAAATTCCGAGGCTTTAACTCAAAATCTCAGGATTTTACACCAAAATTTCTGATTTTCACCCCAAATTCCTGAGCCCCCCAGCCCCCTGCTGAGGCCTGCACCCCAAAATGGGAACCCCAAAATCGGGGGGACCCCAAAAATCAGCCGGGGGACCCTCGGGGACCCCCCAAAATCCCCCCAAAATCCTGAGGTTGTACCTCAAAATCCTGAGATTTTGCACCAAAATTTCTGATTTTCACCCCAAATTCCTGATCCCCCCCCAGCGGTAATTGGGGTTTATTATCTGGGGAATCCCAAAATTTGCGGAGACCCCAAAAATGAGGAACCCCAAAATTAGTGGAGATCCTAAAACCTTTCAGGATTTTTGTGGGATTTTTTTGGGGTTTTTTTGAGGGGATTTTTGGGATTTTTTCGGGATCCCCCCAGAATTTGGGGGATTTTTTGGGGATTTTTGGGGACTTTTGGGGATCCCCCCAGAATTTGGGGGATTTTTGGGGGATTTTTGGGGATCCTCCCCAGAGTTTGGGGGATTTTTTTAGGGGATTTTTTGGGGATCCCCCCCAGAATTTGGGGGATTTTTGGGGGAATTTTTTGAGGATCCCACAGGATTTTTGAGGTGATTAAGGATTTTTTAGGGAATTTTTTTAGGATTTTTTGGGGGATTTTTGGGGTGATTTGTTTTAGGATTTTTTGGGGGATTTTTTCGGATTTTTGTGGGGATTTTTTCCGGATTTTTTTCAGGGATTTTTTAGGATTTCTTCTGAGATTTTTTGTGGGATTTTTTTGAGGATTTTTGTGGGAATTTTTTGGGGATCCCACAGGATTTTTGAAGTGATTTTTTGAGTGATTTTTTTTAGGATTTTTTGGGGGATTTTTGGGGGGATTTTCGTGGGGATTTTTTTCGGATTTTTTTGGGGGGATTTTTTTCGGATTTTTTGAGGATTTTTAGGACTTTTTGGGAATTTTTTCAGAATTTTTTGAGAATTTTTTGGGGATTTTTTGGATATTTCATTGGGGGATTTTTTGGGAATTTTTTCAGAATGTTTTGGGGATTTTGTGGGGATTTTTTCGGATTTTCGGGGGATTTTTTCCGGATTTTTCTCAGGGATTTTTTTCGGGGGATTTTTTTAGGATTTCTTTTGAGATTTTTTTGTGGGATTTTGGGGGAATTTTTGGGGATTCCACAGGATTTTTCGGGTGATTTTTTAGGATTTTTGGGGGATTTTTTCGGGTTTTTGTGGGGATTTTTTTCCTGGATTTTTTTCAGGGATTTTTTCAGGATTTCTTTTGAGATTTTTTTGTGGGATTTTTTGAGGATTTTTGGGGGAATTTTTGGGGATCCCACAGGATTTTTGAAGTGATTTTTGAGTGATTTTTTTAGGATTTTTGGGGGATTTTTGGGGTGATTTTCGTGGGGATTTTTTTCGGATTTTTTTGGGGGGATTATTTTCGGATTTTTTTGAGGATTTTTTTAGGACTTTTTTGGAAATTTTTTCAGAATTTTTTGAGGATTTTTTGGGGATTGATTTTTTTGGATATTTCATTGGGGGATTTTTTTGGGAATTTTTTCAGAATGTTTTGGGGATTTTTTTGGGGGATTTTTTCGGATTTTCGGGGAGATTTTTTTCGGATTTTTGTGGGAATTTTTTCGGGATTTTTTAGGATTTCTTCTGAGATTTTTTGTGGGATTTTTGTGGGATTTTTGGGGAATTTTTTGGGGATCCCACAAGATTTTTGGGGTGATTTTTTTACGATTTTTTGGATGATTTTTTTCAAGATTTTTTGGAGGGATTTTTCCGGATTTTTGTGGGAATTTTTTCGGGGATTTTTTTAGGATTTCTTTTGAGATTTTTTTGTGGGATATTTTTGGGGATTTTTGTGGGATTTTTGTGGGAATTTTTTGGGGATCCCACAGGATTTTTTGGGGGATTTTTTCAGATTTTTGTGGGAATTTTTTTGTGGCAATTTTTTGGGGGATTTTTTTAGGATTTCTTTTGAGATTTTTTTGTGGGATTTTTTTGAGGATTTTTGCGGGAATTTTTTGGGGATCCCACAGGATTTTTGAAGTGATTGTTTTAGGATTTTTTGAGTGATTTTTTTAGGATTTTTTAGGGGGATTTTTTCGGATTTTTGTGGGGATTTTTTTCCGGATTTTTTGGGGATTTTTTAGGATTTCTTTCCAGATTTTTTTGTGGGATGTTTTGAGGATTTTTGGGGGAATTTTTGGGGATTTTTGGGGAATTTTTTGGGATCCCACAAGATTTTTGGGGTGATTTTTTTCAGGATTTTTTCAAGATTTTTTGGCGGGATTTTTTCGGATTTTTGTGGCAATTTTTTCTCCGGATTTTTTTCGGGGATTTTTTTAGGATTTCTTCTGAGATTTTTTTGGGGATTTTTGGGGGAATTTTTTGGGGATCCCACAAGAGTTTTGGGGTGATTTTTTTTACGATTTTTTGGATGATTTTTTTCAGGATTATTCGGGGCGATTTTTTTCGGATTTTTGTGGGAATTTTTTCCGGGATTTTTTAGGATTTCTTTTGAGATTTTTTTGTGGGATATTTTTGGGGATTTTTGTGGGATTTTTGTGGGAATTTTTTGGGGGTCCCACAGGATTTTTTGGGGATTTTTTCAGATTTTTGTGGGAATTTTTTGTGGCAATTTTTTGGGGGATTTTTTAGGATTTCTTTGAGATTTTTTTGTGGGATTTTTTGAGGATTTTGGGGGAATTTTTGGGGATCCCACAAGAGTTTTGGGGTGATTTTTTTAGGATTTTTTGGGGGGATTTTTTCAGATTTTTGTGGGATTTTTTTCCAGATTTTTTTCGGGGATTTTTTTAGGATTTCTTTTGAGATTTTTTTGTGGGATTTTTTTGAGGATTTTTGGGGGAATTTTTTTGGGATCCCACAGGATTTTTGAAGTGATTTTTTTAGGATTTTTTGAGTGATTTTTTTAGGATTTTTGGGGGATTTTTGGGGTGATTTTCGTGGGGATTTTTTTCGGATTTTTTGGGGGATTTTTTCGGATTTTTGTGGCAATTTTTTCTCCGGATTTTTTCGGGATTTTTTAGGATTTCTTCTGAGATTTTTTTGGGGATTTTTGGGGAGTTTTTTGGGGATCCCACAGGATTTTTGAAGTAATTGTTTAAGGATTTTTTGAGTGATTTTTTTAGGATTTTTTGGCGGGATTTTTTCGGATTTTCGGGGGGATTTTTTTTCCGGATTTTTTTCCGGGATTTTTTTAGGATCTCTTTTGAGATTTTTTTTGTGGGATTTTTTTGAGGATTTTTGGGGGAATTTTTTGGGGGAATTTTTTGGGGATCCCACAGGATTTTTGAAGTGATTTTTCAGGATTTTTTGGGGGAATTTTTTTCGGATTTTTGTGGTAATTTTTTCGGGAATTTTTTTAGGATTTCTTTTGAGATTTTTTTGTGGGATATTTTTATGGATTTTTGGGGGATTTTTGTGGGAATTTTTGGGGATCCCACAGGATTTTTGGGGGATTTTTTCAGATTTTTGTGGGAATTTTTTGTGGCAATTTTTGGGGGATTTTTTAGGATTTCTTTTGAGATTTTTTGTGGGATTTTTTTGAGGATTTTTGGGGAATTTTTTGGGGATCCCACAAGAGTTTTGGGGGTGATTTTTTTAGGATTTTTGGGGGATTTCTTTAGGATTTTTTGGGGGGATTTTTTCGGATTTTTGTGGGGATTTTTTTTCCGGATTTTTTTCGGGGATTTTTTTAGGATTTCTTTCCAGATTTTTTGTGGGATGTTTTGGGGGATTTTTGGGGGATTTTGGGGTGCCCACCTTGGTCTCCCGGGCGATTTTGTTCTTCTGGTGCAGCAGGAACCCCACGATGGCCTCAAGGCCAGACAGGAACCCGTCGGGGCTGGGGCACAAGCACAAAATTGGGGGGAGAATTTGGGGGTTTTGGGATTTTGGGGAGTTTTGGGGCTGGTTTTGGGTTTTTGGTTTTTTTTGGGTGGTTTTGGCGATTTTTTAGGGTTGGCTTGGGGTTTTCTGGGGTTTTTTGGGGTTTTTCTGGGTAGTTTTGGGGGTTTTTGGGTGGTTTTGGGGCTGATTTTGGGTTTTTGGGGTTTTTTGGGTGGTTTTGGGTTTTGGGAATTATTTTGGGGTGGTTTTGGGTTTTTGGGGGTTTTTGGGGTTTTTGGGGCTGGTTTGGGGGTTTGGGGAATTATTTTGGGGTTTTTTTGGTTTTTTGGGTGGTTTTGGGTTTTGGGAATTATTTTGGGGTGGTTTTACGTTTTTGGGTGGTTTTGGGGGTTTTGGGAATTATTTTGGGGTTTTTGGGTTTTTTGGGTGGTTTTGGGGTTTTTCTGGGTAGTTTTGGGGTTTTTGGGTGGTTTTGGGTTTTTTGGGTGGTTTGGGGGTTTTTGGGTGGTTTTGGGGTTTTTTGGGGCTGGTTTTGGGGTTTTTGGGTGGTTTTGGGGTTTTTGGGGTTTTTTGGAGTTGGTTTGGCGTTTTCTGGGGTGGTTTTGGGGTTTTTTTGGGTACTTTTGGGGTTTTTTTGGGTGGTTTTGGGTTTTTGGGAATTTGGGGGTGTGGGATTTTGGGGGTTTTGGGGTTTTTTGGGGCTGGTTTGGGGGTTTGGGGAATTATTTTGGGGGGTTTGGGGGTTTTTTGGGTGGTTTGGGGTTTTTGGGAATTATTTTGGGGGTTTTTGGGGTTTTTGGGTGGTTTTGGGAGTTTTTGCTAGTTTTGGGGGTTTTTTGGGTGGTTTTGGGTTTTGGGAATTATTTTGGGGTGGTTTTGGGCTTTTTGGATGGTTTTGGATTTTTTTGGGTAGTTTTGGGGTTTTTTGGGTGGTTTTGGGGCTGATTTTGGGTTTTGGGGTTTTTTGGGTTGTTTTGGGGTTTTTAAGTGTTTTTAAGGTTGGTTTGGGGTTTTCTGGGGTTTTTGGGGATTTTTTGGTAGTTTTGGGGATTTTTGGGTGGTTTTGGGGCTGGTTTTGGGTTTTGGTTTTTTTGGGTGGTTTTGGCGATTTTTTAGGGTTGGTTTGGGGTTTTCTGGGGTTTTTTGGGGGTTTTTCTGGGTAGTTTCGGTGGTTTTGGGTTTTTGGGAATTATTTTGGGGTGGTTTTGGGTTTTTGGGTGGTTTTGGGGGTTTTTTGGGTGGCTTTGGTGTTTTTTGGGTGGTTTTGGGGGTTTTTGGGTGGTTTTGGGGTTTTTGGGTGGTTTTGGGGGTTTTTGGGTGGTTTTTTGGGGTTGGTTTGGCGTTTTCTGGGGTGGTTTTGGGGTTTTTTGGGTACTTTTGGGGGTTTTTTGGGTGGTTTTGGGTTTTTGGGAATTATTTTGGGGTGGTTTTTGGGCTTTTGGGGGTTTTGGGCTGGTTTTGGGGTTATTTTGGGGTTATTCCAGGAATTATTTTGGGGCTGTTTCAGGGGTTGTTCTTGGGCTGTTTTCGGGTTGTTTTTGGGATTATTTCGGGCTGTTTTGGGGTTATTTCGGGTTGGTTTTGGGGCTGTTTTTGGGGTTATTTTGGGCTGGTTTTGGGGTTGTTTTCAGGGTTATTTTGGGCTGTTTTCGGGTTGTTTTGGGGATTATTTCGGAATTATTCCGGGCTGTTTTTGGGGTTATTTCGGGTTGTTTTTGGGGTTGTTTTTAGGGTTATTTTGGGCTGGTTTCAAGTTATTTTCGGGGTTATTTCAGGCTGGTTTTGGGGTTATTTTGGGGCTATTTTGGGGCTATTTGAGGGTCATTTTGGGGGTTATTTCGGGGCTATATTTGGTTTATTTTGGGTTATTTTGGGGTTATTTCGGGTTGGTTATTTCGGGCTGTTTCCCGAAGTTATTTTCGGGGTTATTCCGGGCTGTTTCCGGGGTTATTCCGGGCTGGTTTTGGGGTTATTTCGGGCTGTTTTCGGGCTGTTTCCCGGGTTATTTCCGGGGTTATTTCGGGGTTATTCCGGGCCGTTTCCCGGGTTATTCCGGGTTATTTCCGGGGTTATTTCGGGATTATTCTGGGCTGTTTTTGGCGCTATTCCGGGCTGGTTTTGGGATTATTTCGGGCTGTTTCGGGGTTGTTTCCGGGGTTATTTCGGGATTATTCCGGGCTGATTTCGGGGTTATTCCGGGCTATTTTCGGGGTTATTTCGGGGCTGTTTTCAGGGTTATTTTGGGGTTATTTCGGTCTGTTTTCAGGCTGTTTCTGGGGTTATTTTTGGGGTTATTTCGGCGTTATTTCAGGCTGTTTTCGGGCTGTTTTCAGGGTTATTTTCGGGCTGTTTTCAGGGTTATTTCGGGCTGTTTTCAGGTTTATTTTGGGGTTATTCCGGGCTGTTTTCAGGCTGTTTCTGGGGTTATTTTTGGGGTTATTTCGGGATTATTCCGGGGTTATTTCGGGATTATTCCGGGGTTATTTCCCGGGTTATTCCGGGCTGTTTCCCGGGTTATTCCGGGGTTATTCCGGGCTGTTTTCGGGTTATTCGGGCCCGCTCCGGGGCTCACTCACGTCACCACGGGGTCCCGGCAGGGCTGCAGGGACAGGCAGCAACAATCGAAGTCCTTGATGGCGTCGCGCCCCACGCGCACGCGCTGGGTGCCGTACCCGGAGGCGGCTGCGGGGGGCGGGGAGGGGACACGCGCCGGTCACCGCCGAGGCCTCCCCGGGCCGCGGCCGCCCCGCGCCCCCCGCGCCCGCCGCCGCCACCTGTGTCCTTCTTCCGCTCGTGGTAGCTGTAAACGGCGCCCGCCGTGCAGTTCTTGCCGTGCCGGGTCATGGCTGCGCCCCTGCCAGGTGGAAAACAACAAAAGTTGAGGGTTTTTTGGGTTTTCGGTGGTTCGAGGCCCGCGCCGCCCGCAGCGCTCGCGCCGGCGCCGCTGAGGGAGGCGGAAGTGCCCGACAGGAAGTGCCCGACAGGAAGCGTCCGACAGGAAGTGTCCGACAGAAAGAAGTGCCCGACAGGAAGCGTCCGACAGGAAGTGTCCGACAGAAAGAAGTGTCCGACAGGAAGCGCCGCTGATCAAAAGGGTCCGGGTGGAACGCGGCGTTTTGGTTCCGCCCCGGCGGAAGGGTTTTGTTGGCCCACCGCAGCTCCCAGTACGCACCAGTTCAGCCCAGTATAAACCAGTTCAGCCACCAGTTCAGCCCAGTATCCACTAGTTCAGCCCAGTATGCACCAGTTCAGCCCAGTATGCTCCAGTTCAGCCCAGTATAAACTAGTTCAGCCACCAGTTCAGCCCAGTATAAACCAGTTCAGCCCAGTATAAACCAGTTCAGCCACCAGTTCAGCCCAGTATGCACCATTTCAGCCCAGTACCCACCAGTTCAGCCACCAGTTCAGCCCAGTATGAACCAGTTCAGCCCAGTATAAACCAGTTCAGCCACCAGTTCAGCCCAGTATCCACCAGTTCAGCCCAGTATGCTCCAGTTCAGCCACCAGTTCAGCCCAGTACACACCAGTTCAGCCCAGTACCCAGCAGTTCAGCCACCAGTTCAGCCCAGTATCCACCAGTTCAGCCCAGTACCCACCAGTTCAGCCCAGTATGAACCAGTTCAGCCCAGTATGCACCAGTTCAGCCCAGTACGGACCAGTTCAGCCCAGTATAAACCAGTTCAGCCCAGTATCCACCAGTTCAGACAGGTACGCCCCAGTTCAGCCCAGTATCCACCAGTTCAGCCCAGTATAAACCAGTTCAGCCACCAGTTCAGCCCAGTATGCTACAGTTCAGCCCGGTACGCACCAGTTCAGCCCAGTATGCACCAGTTCAGCCCAGTATGCTCCAGTTCAGCCCGGTATGCACCAGTTCACCCCAGTATAAACCAGTTCAGCCCAGTATGCTCCAGTTCATCCCGGTATGCACCAGTTCAGCCCAGTATGCTCCAGTTCAGCCCAGTACCCACCAGTTCAGCCACCAGTTCAGCCCAGTATGCAACAGTTCAGCCCAGTATGCACCAGTTCAGCCACTAGTTCAGCCCAGTACGAACCAGTTCAGCCCAGTATCCCTCATCACCTCAGCCGTGCCCCCTCCCAGCCTGCCTTGCCCCTCCATGGCACCTTCCCCCAGTTTGAGCCACGCCCTGGCCCCGCCCCCATCGGGATAAACCACGCCCCTTTGCCTTTTATGGGCACGGCAGAGCCCCGCCCCTGGCCCCGCCCCCCATCGGGATAAACCACGCCCCTTTGCCTTTCATAGGCACGACAGAGCCCCGCCCTGACCCCGCCCCATCGGGATAAACCACGCCCCTTTGCCTTTTATGGGCACGACAGAGCCACGCCCCGGCCCCGCCCCTATCGGGATAAACCACGCCCCTTTGCCTTTTATGGGCACAGCAGAGCCACGCCCTGCCCCGCCCCCTCCTCTGCGGGAACCGCCTGGCCTCGCCCCCTTTCCACGCCCCCTTTATCCCCTATAGTCGCGTCTTAGCCCCGCCTCTTTCCCATATATGGAGGTGAATTCCCGCCCCTTTACCTCCTATAGCCGCGCCTTGGCCCCGCCCCTCAGCGCTCCCTGCCACGCTCTGGCCACGCTCTGGCCACGCCCCTTTCCCATATATGGATGCGATAACTCCGCCCCTTTATCCCCTATAGATGCCTCTTAGCCCCGCCCCTTTCCCATATATGGAGTTGAATTCCCAACCCTTTATCCCCTATAGCCGAGGCTTAGCCCCGCCCCTTTCCCCATATATGGATGTGCTTTCCCGCCCCTTTATCTCCTATAGCCGCGTCTTAGCCCCGCCCCTTTCCCATATATGGAGCTGAATTCCCGCCCCTTTACCTTCCATACCCACCGCTTGGCCCCGCCCTCAGCGCTCCCGCCACGCTCTGGCCACGCCCCTTTCCCATATATGGCGGTGAATTCCCGGCCTTTACCTCCTATAGCCGCCTCTTGGCCCCGCCCCGTCAAGGCTTCCGCCGCTCTGACCACGCCCCTTTGCCTTATGTGGAGATGCTTACCCCGCCCATTTATCCCCTATAGATGCCGCTTGGCCCCGCCCCTTAGCGCTCCCCCCCCGCTCTGGCCACGCCCCTTTCCCATATATGGATGTGCTCTCCCGCCCCTTTCTCTCCTATAGCCGAGTCTTAGCCCCGCCCCTTTCCCATATATGGAGGTGAATTCCCCGGGCCTTTATCCCATATAGTCGCGTCTTAGCTCCGCCCCTTTCCCATATATGGAAGTGAATTCCCGCCCCTTCATGTCCTATGGCTGCGTCTTGGCCCCGCCCCTTTCCCATATATGGATGTGTTCACCCCGCCCCTTTATCCTCTATAGACGCCGCTTGGTCCTGCCCCTCAGCGCTCCTGCCACGCTCTGGCCACGCCCTTTCCCCATATATGGATGTGCTCTCCCGCCCCTTTATCCCCTATAGCCGCGACTTGGCCCCGCCCTCAGCGCTCCTGCCACACTCTGGCCCCGCCCTTTCCCCCTTTGCGGCCCCGCCCCTTTCTCCCCTATAGACATTGTCTCCGCCGCCGTTCGCCCCGCCCCTTTTCCTTATTTGGGCACTGCTAACCCCGCCCCCATCTCCCCATTGGCCAGCCCTCTCCCTGCCCCCTGGCCCTGCCCCTCCTGCGCTCCTGCCGCCGCGCGCCCCCGCGCGCTGCACTGTGGGAGGAAGCGGCGGCGCGGCCCCGCTCCATCATGGCGGCTCCAGGAGCGCCCCCTGCCTGGCTGCCTTCGGCGCCCCTGGTTCCTCGCCCCCGCCCGGCCCCCGGGGGGCGCCGCCCCCATGGACAGGAACTACCCGGCCGCCGGGTTCGGGGACCCGCTGAGCGCCGGGCCCGGCTGGAGCTACGAGCGCTCGGCCAAGGCCAGGTGAGGGGGGCTCTGAGGGGGAAGGGGTCGGGGGGGGCGGCGGCGGCGCTGAGGGGGGAGCGGGAGGGGGCGGGGTCCCGCGGCATCGCGGCTCGGAGGGGTCTGGGGGTGCGCGGGGTTCGGGGATCGGGGGTCTGGGGGTGCTGAGGGAGGGGGGCGGAATTGGGGTGTCCCCGCAGTGTTGGGGTGCGGGGGCCCGTTACAGCAGGATTTGGGTGTGGGGGCCCGCTACAGCAGGATTTGAGGTGTTCCTGCAGTATTGGGGTGTTGGGTTCTAATTACACCGGGAATTTTGGGGTGCTGGGGGCCCGTTAAACCAGGATTTGGGGTGCTGTGATCGCTTTACACCGGGAATTTTGGGGTGCTGAGGAGTTGTGTGCTGAGATTTGGGGTGTTGCTGGAGTTTTGGGGTGCTGGAATCTCATTAAATCAGATTTTTGGGGTGCTGAGGGAGCGATGTGCTGGGATTTGGGGTGTCCTTGGAATTCTGGGATGCTGGAATCTCGTTACACCGGGAATTTTGGGGTGCTGGGGTCCCGTTAAATCAGATTTTTGGGGTGCTGAGGGGCGCTGTGCTGGCATTTGGGGTGTCACTGGAATACTGGAGTGCTGGGATCTCGTTACACCGGGAATTTTGGGGTGCTGAGGGAGTTGTGTGCTGAGATTTGGGGTGTTGCTGGAGTTTTGGGGTGCTGGAGTCCCGTTAAATCAGATTTTTGGGGTGCTGAGGCAGCGCTGAGCTGGGATTTGGGGTGTCCCTGGAGTATTGGGGTGCTGTGATCTCGTTACACCGGGAATTTTGGGGTGCTGGGGTCCCGTTACACCAGGATTTGGGGTGTTGCTGGAGTTTTGGGGTGCTGGGATCCCTTTAATTCAGATTTTTGGGGTGCTGAGGGAGCGCTGTGCTGGGATTTGGGGTGTCCCTGGAATTCTGGCATCCTGGAATCTCTTTACACCGGGAATTTTGGGGTGCTGAGGGAGTTGTGTGCTGAGATTTGGGGTGTTGCTGGAGTTTTGGGGTGCTGGAGTCCCGTTAAATCAGATTTTTGGGGTGCTGAGGCAGCACTGTGCTGGGGATTTGGGGTGTCCCTGGAATTCTGGAGTGCTGGGATCCCGTTACACCGGGAATTTTGGGGTGCTGAGGGATTGTGTGCTGAGATTTGGGGTGTCCAGGAAATTTTGGGGCGCTGGGATCCCATTAAATCAGATTTTGGGGTGCTGAGGGAGCTCTGTGCTGGGATTTGGGGTGTCCCTGAGTATTGGGGTGCTGTGATCACTTTACACCGGGAATTTTGGGGTGTCCCTGGAATACTGGCATTCTGGAATCTCGCTACACCGGAATTTTGGGGTGCTGAGGAGTTGTGTGCTGAGATTTGGGGTGCCCAGGAAATTTTGGGGTGCTGGGGTCCCTAAATCAGATTTTTGGGGTGCTGAGGCAGCGCTTGAGCTGGGATTTGGGGTGTCCCTGAATTCTGGGGTGCTGTGATCTCGCTACACCGGGAATTTTGGGGTGTCCCTGGAATTCTGGGGTGCTGTGATCTCGTTACACCGGGAATTTTGGGGTGCTGAGGGAGTTGTGTGCTGAGATTTGGGGTGTCCAGGAAATTTTGGGGTGCTGGAATCCCATTAAATCAGATTTTTGGGGTGCTGAGGGGCTCTGTGCTGGGGTTTGGGGTGCCCCTGGAATTCTGGGGTGCTGGGATCCTGTTACACCGGGAGTTTTGGGGCGCTGGGATCTCGTTAAATCAGATTTTTGGGGTGCTGAGGGAGCGCTGAGATGGGATTTGGGGTGTCCAGAGACTATTGGGGTGCTGTGATCTCATTACACCGGGAATTTTGGGGTGCTGAGGTCTCGTTAACCAGGATTTGGGGTGCTTGATCTCTTTACACCGGGAATTTTGGGGTGCTGAGGGAGTTGTGTGCTGAGATTTGGGGTGTCCAGAAAATTTTGAGGTGCTGGGATCCCATTACACCGGGAATTTTGGGTGCTGGGATCCCGCTACACCGGGAATTTTAGGTGCTGCAGCCCCAGGGCTCAGGGATTTTGGGGTGCTGGGGATGCCAGCGCTGGGATTTGGGGTCCTGGTGACACTGCTGCACCGGGGGCAGCAGGATTTGGGGTGCAGGAGTCCCATTGTGTCAGATTTTGGGGTGCAGCAGGATTGGGATGCTCCAGGATTTGGGGTACAGCAGGATTTGGAGTGCTGGGATCCTGTTGTATCAGATTTTGGGGTGCAGCAGGATTTGGGGTGTTGGGGTCCTGCTGTGTCAGATTTTGGGGTGCCCCAGGTTTTGGGATGCTCCAGGATTTGGGGTGCAGCAGGATTTGGGGTTCTGGGCTGTTCCAGGATATGGGGTGCTCCAGGATTTGGGGTGCAGCAGGATTTGGGGTTCTGGGCTGTTCCAGGATTTGGGGTGCTCCAGGATTTGGGGTGCTGGTGTCCTGTTGTATCAGATTTTGGGGTACAGCAGGATTTGGGGTGTTGGGGTCCTGCTGTGTCAGATTTTGGGATGCTCCAGGATTTGGGGTACAGCAGGATTTGGGGTACAGCAGGATTTGGGGTTCTGGGCTGTTCCAGGATTTGGGGTGCTCCAGGATTTGGGGTCCTGTTGTGTCAGATTTTGGGGTGCTCCAGGTTTTGGGGTGCTCCAGGTTTTGGGATGTGCTCCAGGATTTGGGGGTACAGCAGGATTTTGGGGTTCTGGGCTGTTCCAGGTTTTGGGGTGCTCCAGGATTTGGGGTTCTGTTGTATCAGATTTTGGGGTGCTGAGGATTTTGGGGAGCCAGGACCCTTGCACAGGGGCACACCCAGATTTTGGGACCCCCAGCACCGAGTTTTGAGGTGACACTGGGGAGCCTGGCACGCAGGTGTGGGTGTGTCACACCTGTGTCACACCTGTGTCACGCCTGTGTCACACCTGTGTCACACCTGTGCGTGCCTGTGTCACACCTGTGTCACACCTGTGCCTGCCTGTGTCACACCTGTGTCACACCTGTGCGTGTGCCTGTGTCACACCTGTGTCGCACCTGTGTCACACCTGTGCGTGCCTGTGTCACACCTGTGCGTGTGCCTGTGTCACACCTGTGTCACACCTGTGCCTGCCTGTGTCACACCTGTGTGTGTGCCTGTGTCACACCTGTGTCACACCTGTGTCATACCTGTGTCACACCTGTGCGTGCCTTTGTCACACCTGTGTCACACCTGTGTCACACCTGTGCGTGCCTGTGTCACACCTGTGTCACACCTGTGCGTGTGCCTGTGTCACACCTGTGTCACACCTGTGCCTGCCTGTGTCACACTGGTGTCACACCTGTGCCACACCTGTGTCACGCCTGTGTCACACCTGTGTCACACCTGGGCTCTGTGAGGGTTGTGCGGGTGACACTGGTGACATCCCTGTGTCCCCAGCCGGGTGTAGGGGCGGGTCTGTGATGGCACAGGGGTGTGACAATACCTGTGACACTGCTGTGTGACAATCCTGTGACAATTTCTGTGACAATCGTGTGTGACAGTCCCTGTGACACTCTGTGTGACAATTCCCGTGTCCCTGTCCCCAGCCTGGTGTAGGGGCGGGTCCATGATGGCACAGGGGTGTGACAATCCTGCGTGACAATACCTGTGTGACAATTCCTGTGTCCCTGTCCCCAGCCGGGTGTAGGGGCGGGTCTGTGATGGCACAGGGGTGTGACAATCCTGTGTGACAATTCCTGTGTGACAATTCCCGTGTCCCTGTCCCCAGCCTGGTGTACGGGCGGTCTGTGGTGGCACAGGGGTGTGACAGTGTTGTGTGACAATCCTGTGTGACAATCCCGTGTCCCTGTCCCCAGCCTGGTGTACGGGGGCTCGCGGGGGTCACACCCCGACCCCGACCTGCTGCACCGGCAGCCGTACGGAGCGCCGCACCCGCTGCAGGGCTATGCGGCCAACCACCACCCGCCAGGTACGCTCACCAGGTCACCTAATGTCACCTAATGTCACCTACTGTCACCCACTGTCACCCCCTGTCACCTACTGTCACCCACTGTCACCCACTGTCACCTACTGTCACCCACTGTCACCCACTGTCACCCCCTGCCTCCTGCTGCCACCCGCTGCAGGGCTATGCGGCCAACCACCACCCGCCAGGTAACGGTCACCAGGTCACCTAATGTCACCTACTGTCAGCTAATGTCACCCACTGTCACCTACTGTCACCCACTGTCACCTACTGTCACCTACTGTCACCCCCTGTCACCTACTGTCACCCACTGTCACCCTCTGTCACCTGCTGCCACCCCCTGTCACCCCAAAGGCACCCAGTGTCACCGTGACCCCACACCACCCCGACCCCAGGTCCCTGTGTCCCCGTGAGGCCCCGACGCCGTGTCACCCTGGGACATTTTTGTCCCCTCACATTTCCTGCTTTTTTTTCCTTGTAGTTTCCCACTTTTTCCCCCTCACATTTCTTGCATTTTCTCCTCTCACATTTTCCACCCTTTTTCCCCTTATGTTTTTTGCCCTTTTCTCCCCTCACCTTTCCCACCAACTCTTCCCTCACGCCGTTTTTTCCTCCCTCACGTTTTCCTGCTTTTTTTTTTGTATAAATTTCCATTCTTCCCCCCTCATGTTTCCCGCTCTTTTCTCACCCTCGTGTTTCCCACCATTTTTCCCCTCATGTTTCCCGTCATTTTTCTCCCCCTCACATTTCTCGCCTTTTTTCCCCTCACGTTTCCCACCAGCTCTTCCCTCAAGTTCTTTTTTCCTCCCTCACGCTTCCTGTTCATTTTTCCCTCACATTTCCCACCTTTTTTTCCCTCACATTTCCTGCCTTTTTTTCCCTCACATTTCCCACCAACTCTTCCCTCACATTTATTTTCCTCCCTCACATTTCCTTCTTTTTTCCCTATAATTTCCCATTTTTCCCCCTCACATTTCCCAACTCTTCCTCACGCTTTTTTTTTCTCTCGCATTCCCTGCTCTTTTCCTATAATTTCCCACTTTTCCCCCTCACATTTCTTGCATTTTCTCCTCTCACATTTTCCACCCTTTTTCCCCCTCACATTTCCCGCTCTTTTTCACCTCATGCTTTTGCCCTTTTCTCCCTCACGTTTACTCACCAACTCTTCCCTCATGCTCTTCTTTCCTCCTTCACATTTCCTGCTTTTTTTGTATAAATTTCCATTTTTCCCCCTCACGTTTTCCCGCCCTTTTCTCCCCCTCACATTTCCCATTTTTTTCTCCTCGTATTTCCTGCTTTTTTTTCGTATAAATTTCCATTTTTCCCCCTCACATTTCCCACCCTTTTCTCCCCTCACATTTCCCGCCATTTCCCCCCCCTCACATTTCCCCGCCATTTTTCCCCCTCACATTTCCTGCCATTTCCCCTCACATTTCCCGCCATTTTTCCCCTCACATTTCCCCGCCATTCCCCTCACATTTCCCGCCATTTCCCCTCACATTTCCTGCCATTTCCCCTCAGATTTCCCACCATTTTTTCCCCTCACATTTCCCTTGATTTCCCCCCCCTTACATTTCCCGCCATTTCCCCTGACATTTCCCTTCATTCCCCCTCACATTTCCGCCATTTTTCCCCTCACATTTCCTGCCATTCCCCCTCACATTTCCTGCCATTTCCTCACATTTCCCACCATTTCTCCCCTCACATTTCCCACCATTTTTCCTCACATTTCCTGCCATTTCCCCTCAGATTTCCCGCCATTTTTCCCCTCACATTTCCCTTCATTTCCCCCTCACATTTCCTTCATTTCCCCCTCACATTTTCCTCGCCATTTCCCCCCTCACATTTCCCACCATTTTTCCTCACGTTTTCCTGCCATTTCCCCTCACATTTCTCGCCATTTTTCCCTCACATTTCCGCCATTTTTCCCCTCACATTTCCCCCTTTTCTCCCATCATGTTTTCCCGCCATTTTCCCTCACATTTCCCGCTTTTTCCTCCCCTCACGTTTTCCCACCCTTTTCCCTCACGTTTCCTGCCATTTCTCCCCTCACATTTCTGCTTCATTTCCCCCTCACATTTCCCACCATTTTTCCTCCTCTTCCCCATTTTTGTCCCTGCAGCCCTTTGTCCCCATGTCACCCCAGCCGTGTCCCCGTGCTACCCCTGACCCCTCGCAGCTACCTCAGCGTCCCTTTGTCATCGCGAGCCCCAAAATCCCGGGGCCACCCCGAAGCTGGTCGTGTCCCCAAGGTCCCCACGGTGTCCCCGATGTCCGCAGGGCTGTCGGGGCTGTTTGAGACCGGGCTGCACCACGCTGGGGGCGCTGGCGCCCGACGCCTCGGTGATGAACCTGATCTCGGCGCTTGAGTCGCGCTGGCCCCAGCCCGGCCCTCGGCCTCGCCCCTGCTCTCGCAGTTCCGCACGCCTCCTGGCAGACGGGTCAGTGCCGAACTTGGGGGCTGCAGGAATTTGGGGGACACGGAATTTGGGGGCTGTGGGAATTTGGGGGCACACGGAATTTGAGGGGCTGCAGGAATTTGGGGGACACGGAACTTGGGGCACACGGAACTTGGGGGCACACGGGAATTTGGGGGCACATGGAATTTGGGGTTGTGGAACTTGGGGCACACGGGAATTTGGGGGACACGGAACTTGGGCGGCTGTGGGAATTTGGGGGCACACGGAATTTGGGGGACACGGGAATTTGGGGGGCTGTGGGAATTTGGGGGACACGGGAATTTGGGGGCACACGGAACTTGGGGGACACGGAACTTGGGGGCTGTGGGAATTTGGGGGCTGTGGACTTTGGGGGCACACGGAATTTGAGGGGCTGTGAATTTAAAGTACACGGAATTTGGGGCACACGGAATTTGGGGGTTGTGGGATTTTGGGGCACACGGGAATTTGGGGCACACGGGAATTTGGGGGCACACGGAATTTGGGGGACACGGAACTTGGGGGCACACGGAACTTGGGGACACACGGAATTTGGGGGACACGGGAATTTGGGGGGCTGTGGGACTTTGGGGGGCTGTGGGAATTTGGGGGCTGTGGAATTTGGGGGACACGTGGAATTTGGGGGACACGGGAATTTGGGGCACACAGGAATTTGGGGGCACACGGAATTTGGGGGACACGGAAACTTGGGGGACACGGAACTTGGGGGACACGGAATTTGGGGGCTGTGGGACTTTGGGGGGACACGGGAATTTGGGGGCACACAGGAATTTGGGGGCATACGGGAATTTGGGGGACACGGAACTTGGGGGGCTGTGGGAATTTGGGGGCTGTGGAATTTGGGGGACACGGGAATTTGGGGGGTTGTGGGAATTTGGGGGCACACGGAATTTGGGGGCGCACGGGAACTTGGGGCACACGGAATTTGGGGGCTGTGGGAATTTGGGGGCTGTGGGACTTTGGGGGACACGGGAATTTGGGGCACACAGGAATTTGGGGGCACACGGAACTTGGGGGACACGGGAACTTGGGGGCTGTGGGAATTTTGGGGGACGCGGGAATTTGGGGGCTGTGGAACTTTGAGGGGTCAGGTCACGCTGCCATTTTGGGGAGGGGTTTATTTATTTCCATTGGGTTGGGGGGCTCTGTTTTGTCCTGCTGGGGTTTGTTCTGTGCTGGGAGGGAGGGTCCAAACTTACCCTGGGGGTCCCCATTGCCCCCATGGTGTCCCCATTTACCCCAGAGTGTCCCCATTGCCCCCATGGTGTCCCCCACCTACCCCAGAGTGTCCCCAGTCCCCCAATGGGGTCTTACTCCCCAGGGGTCCCCCCTTGCCCCCACTGCCCCAATGGGGTCCCCGCTCCCCCAAACCCCTTTCCCTCACTCCCACCTCCCTCACACCCCAATTTCCTCCATGATGTCCCCACTCCCCTAATGGTGTCCCCATAACCCCGGGGGTCCCCATTTCCCCAGGGCGTCCCCATTGCCCCCATTGCACCCCCACGGCCCCAATGGTGTCCCCATAACCCCGGGGGTCCCCATTTCCCAGGGCGTCCCCATTGCCCCCATTGCACCCCCACGGCCCCAATGGTGTCCCCATAACCCCAGGGGGTCCCCATTTCCCCAGGGCGTCCCCATTGCCCCCATTGCACCCCCACGGCCCCAATGGTGTCCCCATAACCCCAGGGGGTCCCCATTTCCCCAGGGCGTCCCCATTGCCCCCATTGCACCCCCATACCCCCAATGGTGTCCCCATAACCCCGAGGTGTCCCCATAAGCCCCCATGATGTCCCCACTCCCCCAATGGGGTCCCCATAGCCCCAGGCTGTCCCCACTCCCTAATGGTGTCCCCCTTGCACCCCACTCCCCCAAACCCCTTCCCTCGCTCCCACCCCCTTCACACCCCAATTTCCTCCATGATGTCCCCACTCCTACTGGGGTCCCCCTTGTCCCCTACTCCCCAGCCCCTCCCCGCCCCCTCACCCCCCGTTTTCCCCCCATGATGTCCCCCTCACCCCCCACTCCCCCAGCCCCGCCCGCCCCTCACCCCCATTTCCCCCATGATGTCCCCTCGCCCCCCTTACCCCCCACTCCCCCCAGCCCCTCCCTGCCCTCACCCCCGCTTTCCCCCATGATGTCCCCACTCCCCACTCCCCAGCCCCTGCCCGCCCCTCACCCCCATTTCCTCATGATGTCCCCCCACTCCCCAGCCCCCGCTTCGCCCCCTCACCCCCATTTCCCCATGATGTCCCCCTCGCCCCCAGCCCCCGCCCGCCTCACCGCCGTCTCCCCCGCAGCCATGCACACCCCGGCGCCGGCCGAGCTGTTCATCTCGGGCGCTGCCCGGCTCGGGCACCTTCCCGTCCTCGTCGGCGCTGGGCCCGTACTAGCACCCTCAGCGTCCTTCGGGGCCGCAGCTTCCGGTGGGCTTCCCCGCTCAGCCTGCCCGAGGCCGCCTTCAGCCCGGGCTCCAACGGGCTGCTGTCGCCGCACGACCCGCTGCTGCACATCAAGCCCGCCCAGCCCGCCGTGCTCCCTCCTCGCTGGCTTCGACCGCTTGGGCTCGGCCGTGTTGGGCTCGGGCGCTGCCGGCGCAGACCCCGCCTGCACGCCCGGGCGCCCCAGCTCGTCCTAGTTCAATCCTGCTGTCGGCGCCGCTGCTCGCCGAGCAGCCGCCGCAGCTCTACAACGCGCCTGTCTTCGGCGGGGCCAACGCCGGGCGGAGCGGCGCGGCCGGAGCGGGAGGAGGCGGCGGCGACCGCGCCATATCGCGACAGGACAGCGTCATCAAGCACTACCAGCGCCCCGGCGCGGCCCAGCCGCAGCTGCCGCCCGCGCCCAGCCTGCAGCACTACCTGAGCTGCGGCGGCTCCTACCAGCAGGTGCACCGCGCCCCCGCGCTCTCCTGCAGCCCGCTGGGCGAGCAGTCGCCCGCCAGCTCCGAGGGCTCGCAGCAAGCGGCCAAGAGCGCGCCGCCGGCGCCGCGCCCCGAGCCGGGCTACCGGCCCATCATCCAGTCGCCGGGCTACTCCGGGGGCAGCGCGGCCGGCGGCGGCGGCGGCGCGGCGGGCGGCGGCGGCGGCAAGTCCAAGAGCTACTCGGCGTCGCGGCAGCCGCCGCGCTCCACCAACACGCCCAAGTGCCAGAGCAGCTACACGCCCAGCACGCCCAAGCCCAGCTCCGTCATCGCCAGCCAGTCGCCCGCCTACTCGCCGGGGCAGCCCCCGCAGAGCCTGCTGGCCATGGGGGCGGCCGGCGGCTACAGCGCGGCCGGAGCGCCGCCCAGCCTGGGAGGGGGCGCGCAGCCCGCGGGGGGCTTCAGCGCGGGGCAGGGCGGGGACCTGGCGGGCAAGGCCGCGGGCTACCAGGGCGGCGGGCAGGCGGCCGGGCAGGGCGGGCTGCAGCCCTGCGTCAGCGCCGCGGGCACCTACTCGCCCGAGCAGCTGCAGGCGCTGCCCTACGGCGTGCAGCCCGAGGGGGGCCAGGCCGGGGGCTACGGGCCGCCCGCCCCCTCGCAGGGCTTGCCCACCGCCAGCCCCTCGCTGAGCTACAGCACCGGGCACTCGCCCGCCATGCCCGGGCCGCCGCTGCCCTACGCCGGCCTGGGCGGCTCCAGCCCCTCGCCCATCATCCGCCCGCTGCAGTCGCCGCCGGCCGCCCGCCCGCAGAGCGGCGCCTCGCCGGGCCAGTCGCAGAAGTACCTGGGCTCGGTGCTGTCGCCGTCGTTCATGAGCCCGCAGGGCTACGGCGCGGCCCCGGGCGGGCTGGAGCGGCAAGCGGCGCCGCCGGCCGCGGGGCCGCCGCCGAGTTTCGGCAAAGGGGGCAAAGGGGATGCGGAGCTGCTGGCGGCGGAGCGCAGCGAGGACGAGGATTTCCTGATCCAGCACCTGCTGCAGGCGCCCAGCCCGCCCCGCGAGGGGCTGGGGGGCTGCGAGGAGCGCCCCAAGAGCATGGCCGGCTACGGGGCGCCGCTGGGCAAGGAGGAGCGCTACCAGCTGCAGAGCGTCATCCGGCCCAACTCCAACCTGGAGGCGCCGCTGGAGCTGGCGCTGCTCAAGGAGAAGAAGAAGCCGGAGCGGGGGAAGGAGTTCCGCGGGGCCGCCGCCTCGGGGGCCGCCCCGGGGGGCGAGGGGCTGGCGGCCACCTCGGTGGTGCATTACGGCCACCAGCCGCCGCCCGCGCTGGACTCGTACGAGATGAAGAAGCCGCCCGAGCACCTGGGCGGCGGCAAGGAGCTGGGCCAGCCGCCGCCGCCGCACCCCTACCTGCCCAAGACCCCCGAGCACGGGCGGCTGGTGGGCGAGGGGCCGGCGCTGGAGCCGCACGGGCTGCTGCTGGAGGCCGGCCCGGAGCTGGGCGGCTCGCTGCTGCCCTCGGTGCTGACCCACACGCAGAGCCAGCTGCACCCGCGGCCCAAGGGCCGAGCGCCGCTGGACGTGCACCTGCTGGAGCAGCAGCGCATGCCGCCGCCGCCGCCGCCGCCCCCCGCGCCCCCCTCGGCTCCCCCGGCCCCTCCGGCCGCCCCCTCGCCGCAGCTGCTGCTGGAGGCTCACCTGCACCAGGTGCGCTCGCAAGGGCTGGACCCGCAGGCGCCGCCGCCGCTGCCCCCCGACTCCATGGAGGTGCTGCCCCCTCCCCAGGAGATCCAGGATTTCCTGGAGCCGCCGCTGGGGCTGGAGCCGCACCTGGGGCAGAGCGCGGGGGTGCAGGGCCCGCCCGGACACCTGCTGGACCCCGAGGGGGGCGTCCCGGCCGTGCCCCCCGAGGCCAAGGACCAGTTTTCGGAAGGGGGCAGCCCGGCGGGGGGCAAGGGGCGTTTCGTGCCCCTCACCTCCATCTGCTTCCCGGACGCGCTGCTGCAGGACGAGGACCGCGGCTTCTTCCCCGGCATGGAGGACATGTTCGGCCCCCCGCCCGAGGATTTCCCCAAGCCCGCCGAGGAGGAGGAGGAGGACGGCAGCGCCGCCGGCAGCGGGCTGGAGGCGCGGCCCGAGGGCTTGAAACCCCCTCCTCCGTACGACATGGGGCAGAGCTACCCCTCGTTCTGCCCGCAGGACGGCGGGGCCGCGGGCGACGCCCCCCAGATGGGGCTGGAGCCCCCCAAGCACGAGCTGCCCTCCACGGTGAACGCGGAGCCGCTGGGGCTGATCCAGAGCACGGGCGGCGACGGCGGCCCCAAAGCCCCCCCGCCCCTCAGCACCCCGTTGTTCTGCTCCTCCAAACCCAAAAAGCTGCTCAAAACTTCCTCCTTCCACCTGCTGCGCAAGCGGGACCCCTTCCCGCCGCCCAAAAAAACCTACGCGCAGGAATACGAGTTCGAGGACGACGAGGACAAGGCCGACGTCCCCGCCGACATCCGCCTGAACTCGCGGCGCCTGCCCGACCTCCTGCCCGACCTCATCTCCAGCTGCCGCCGGCCGCCGCTCACGCCCATGGGCGACATCGACTTCTGCCCGCACCCCGGCGCCCACCCCGGCCCCAAGAAGCGCGGCCGCAAACCCACCAAGCCCAAGCGGGAGGGGCCGCCCCGGCCCCGGGGCAGACCCAGGATCCGGCCCCTGGAGCCGCCCGGGTTCCCCGACGGAGCCAAGAAACCGCGAGGGAGAGGGAGAGGCCGCGGCAAGAAGGGAGCGGAGGAGGGAGAGGGGATGGAGCCGCTCAAGCCGCTCAAGGTGAGGGGTTCGGGGGTTAAATGGTTCCGAAATGAGCCGAAATTTGGGTTATTAATGAGAGGGAGGGTGTGGGGTGAGGAGTTTGGGGGTTAAATGGTTCTGAAATGAGCCGAAATTTGGGTTATTAATGAGAGGGAGGGTGTGGGAGTGAGGGGTTCGGGGGTTAAATGGTTCCGAAATGAGCCGAAATTTGGGTTATTAATGAGAGGGAGGGTGTGGGGTGAGGAGTTTGGGGGTTAAATGGTTCTGAAATGAGCCGAAATTTGGGTTATTAATGAGATGGAAGGTGTGGGAGTGAGGGGTTTGGGGGTTAAATGGTCCCGAATTGGGGTTTTAGTGAGGTGAGTGTGGTCAAGGTGAGGGGTTCGGGGGTTAAATGGTTCCGAAATGCCCCAAAATGGGGTTTTTGGTGAGGTGGGGGTGGTCAAGGTGAGGGGTTCGGGGGGTTAAATGGTTCTGAAATTGGGGTTTTAGTGAGGTGAGGGTGGTCAAGGTGACGAGTTTGGGGGTTAAATGGTTCCAAAATGAGCCGAAATTGGGGTTTTAGTGAGGTGGAGGGTGTGGGAGTGAGGGGTTTGGGGGTTAAATGGTTAAAGCCCAAATTGGGGTTTTAGTGAGGTGGGGGTGGTCAAGGTGAGGGATTTTGGGGTTTAAATGGTTCCGAAATGACCCAAATTGGGTTTTTAGTGAGGTGGGGGTGGTCAAGGTGAGGGATTTTGGGGTTTAAATGGTCCCAAAATGACCCAAAATGGGATTTTTAATAAGATAGAGGTGGTCAAGGTGAGGAGTTTGGGGGTCAAATGGTTCTAAAATGACCCAAAATGGGATTTTAAGGAGATGGAGGGTGTGGGGTGAGGGGTTTGGGGGGTTAAATGGTTCCAAAATGAGCCGAAATTGGGTTTTTGGTGAGCTGAAGGTGGTCAGGGTGAGGGGTTTGGGGGTTAAATGGTTCCAAAATGACCCAAAATGGGATTTTAAGGAGATGGAGGGTGTGGGGTGAGGGGTTTGGGGGGTTAAATGGTTCCGAAATGAGCCGAAATTGGGGTTTTATTCTCCCCAGATCAAACTGGGGGGTTCATTAATGGTTTAATGGTTTCCAGTACAAACCAGTGACCCTTCTGAGATCCAACCTGGGGTGTGTCAATGATCGGTTCAATGGTTCCCAGTACAAACCAGTGACCCTTTAGACCAAACTGGGGCGTGTCAATGATTGGTTCAATGGTTCCCAGTACAAACCAGTGACCCCTCTAGATCAAACTGGGAGGTTCATGGATGGGTTCAATGGTTCCCAGTACAAACCAGTGCACCCCTTTCTCCCCCAGACCAAACTGGGCATGTCAATGATCGGTTTAATGGTTCCCAGTACAAACCAGTGAGCCCTTAGACCAAACTGGGTGTGTCAATGATGGGTTCAATGGTTCCCAGTACAAACCAGTGACCCCCTGAGATGAAGCTGAGGAAGTTATGACTATTCAATGGTTCCCAGTACAAACCAGTGACCCCCTGAGATGAAACTGGGGAAGTTCATGACTGGTTCAACGGTTCCCAGTACAAACCAGTGACCCTTTAGACCAAACTGGGCGTGTCAATGATCGGTTCAATGGTTCCCAGTACAAACCAGTGACCCTTCTGAGACCAAACTGGGAGTGTCAATGATGGGTTTAACGGTTCCCAGTACAAACCAGTGACCTACTTGAGACCAAACTGGGTGTGTCAATGATGGGTTTAACGGTTCCCAGTACAAACCAGTGACCCCCTGAGACCAAACTGGGCGTGTCAATGATCGGTTCAATGGTTCCCAGTACAAACCAGTGACCCTTCTGAGACCAAACTGGGAGTGTCAATGATGGGTTTAACGGTTCCCAGTACAAACCAGTGACCCTTTAGACCAAACTGGGGGTTCATTAATGGTTTAATGGTTCCCAGTACAAACCAGTGACCTACTTGAGACCAAACTGGGCGTGTCAATGATGGGTTTAATGGTTCCCAGTACAAACCAGTGACCCCCTAAGTCTAACTGGGGAGCTCCATTATTGGTTCAACGGTTCCCAGTACAAACCAGTGCCCCCCTTTCTCCCCCAGATCAAGCTGGCCGTCTCCAAGGCCGACCCCGCCCCGCCGCCGCCGCCGGCGCCCCCCGCCCCGCCGGGCCCCGCCCCGCTCGCGGGGGTCGCGGAGGCTCCGGCCGAGCCCTCGCCGAGCCGCCTGCGGCAGAGGCTGCGCGAGGCCGAGGAGAAGCAGCCCGAGGTCAGGTCGGGCTTCATGGCCTCCTTCCTGGACTTCCTCAAGGCCGGCAAGCGGCAGCCCCTCCCCCAGCCCTCCAAGCCCCCCAAGCTGGGCGGGACCCCCGCCTTCGGGCTGGAGGGGGGGCGGACGGCGAGGGGCTGGTGATGGCGTGTCCCTCGCCCCTGCAAGCGCCTGGACGAGGAGCTCAAGAGGAACCTGGAGACGCTGCCCTCCTTCTCCTCCGACGAGGAGGACTCGGTCAGCAAGAACCAGGACCTGCAGAAGAGCATCAGCTCGGCCATCTCGGCCCTGGACGAGCCCCCCGAGCGCAGGGAGCCCGAGGCGCACGGTGAGACTCCTGCCAGGACCTGGGGGGGCTCTAGAGACCTGCCAGGACCTGGGTGGGGAGTGCTGGGGGCACAGGGACCTGCCAGGACTCACAGAGAACCTTCAGGGGTTCATAGAGACCTGCCAGGACCCCACAGAGAACCTTCAGGAGTTCATAGAGACCTGCCAGGGGTTTCTAGAGAGCTACCAGGGGTTTATATGGACCTGCCAGGACCTGGGTGGGGTGCTGGGGGCACAGGACCTGCCAGGATCTGGGGGGCTCTAGGGACCTGCCAGGGGCTCATAGGGACCTTCCAGGGGTTCATAGAGAGCTACCAGGGGTTTATATGGACCTGCCAGGACCTGCCAGGAGTTCATAGGGACCTGCCAGGACCCACAGAGAACCTTCAGGGGTTCATAGAGACCTGCCAGGACCTGCCAGGGGTTCATAGAGACCTGCTAGGGGTTCATAGAGAGCTACCAGGGGTTTATATGGACCTGCCAGGACCTGCCAGGAGTTCATAGAGAGCTACCAGGGGTTTATATGGACCTGCCAGGACCTGCCAGGGGTTCCTAGGGAGCTGTCAGGGGTTCCTAGTTAGCTGCCAGGACCTGCAGAAGAGCATCAGCTCGGCCATCTCGGCCCTGGACGAGCCCCCCGAGCGCAGGGAGCCCGAGGCGCACGGTGAGGGACCTGCCAGGACCTGGGGGGGGTGCTGGGGGCACAGGGATCTGCCAGGGGCTCATAGGGACCTGCCAGGACCTGCCAGAGGTTCCTAGGGACCTGTCCTGGACGAGCCCCCGAGTGCAGGGAGCCCGAGCCGCACAGTGAGGGACCTGCCAGGACCTGGGGGCTCATAGGGACCTGCCAGGACCTGCCAGGACTCACAGAGAACCTTCAGGGGTTCATAGGGACCTGCCAGGACCTGCCAGGAGTTCATAGGGACCTGCCAGGGGCTCATAGGAACCTGCCAGGACCTGGGGGAGCTGCTGGGGAGCACAGGGACCTGCCAGGATCTGCCAGGACCCACAGAGAACCTTCAGGGGTTCATAGAGACCTGCCAGGACCTGCCAGGGGTTCATAGAGAGCTACCAGGGGTTTATATGGACCTGCCAGGACCTTCCAGGTGTTCATAGGCACCTGCCAGGACCTGGGGGTTCATAGGGACCTGCCAGGACCCACAGAGAACCTTCAGGGCTTCATAGAGACCTGCCAGGAGTTCATAGAGAGCTACCAGGGGTTTATATGGACCTGCCAGGACCTGCCAGGGGTTCCTAGGGAGCTGTCAGGGTTCCTAGTTAGCTGCCAGGACCTGCAGAAGAGCATCAGCTCGGCCATCTCGGCCTCTGGACGAGCCCCCCCGAGCGCAGGGAGCCCGAGGCGCACGGTGAGGGACCTGCCAGGACCTGCCAGGACCTGGGTGGGGAGTGCTGGGGGCACAGGGACCTGCCAGGACTCACAGAGAACCTTCAGGGGTTCATAGAGACCTGCCAGGACCCACAGAAAACCTTCAGGAGTTCATAGAGACCTGCCAGGGGTTCCTAGAGAGCTACCAGGGGTTTATATGGACCTGCCAGGACCTGCCAGGGGTTCATAGAGAGCTACCAGGGTTTATATGGACCTGCCAGGACCTGCCAGGAGTTCATAGGGACCTGCCAGGACCTGGGGGAGCTGCTGGGGGCACAGGGACCTGCCAGGATCTGCCAGGACTCACAGAGAACCTTCAGGGGTTCATAGGGACCTGCCAGGGTCTCATAGGGATCTGCTAGGGGTTCATATCGAGCTACCTGTGGTTTATATGGACCTGCCAGGACCTGGGGGCTCCTAGGACCTGCCAGGACCCACAGAGAACCTTCAGGGGTTCATAGAGACCTGCCAGGGGTTCATAGAGAGCTACCAGTGTTTATATGGACCTTCTAGGACCTTCCAGGTGTTCGTAGGGACCTGCCAGCACTCACAGAGAACCTTCAGGGGTTCATGGGGACCTTCCAGGGGTTCATAGGGACCTTCCAGGACCTGCCAGGGGCTCATAGGGACCTGCCAGGACCTGCCAGGAGCTCATAGGGACCTTCCAGGACCTGTTTGTGGCTCATAGGGAGCTGTCAGGGGTTCACAGAGACCTGCCAGGACCTGCCAGGACTCACAGAGAACCTTCAGGGGTTCATAGAGACCTGCCAGGAATTCATAGAGAGCTACCAGGGGTTTATATGGACCTGCCAGGACCTGCCAGGGGTTTATATGGACCTTCCAGGACCTGTTTGTGGTTCATAGGGACCTGGGGTTCACAGGGACCTTCCAGGACCTTCCAAGTGTTCATAGGGACCTGCCAGGAGTTCATAGAGAGCTACCAGTGGTTTATATGGACCTGCCAGGACCTGTCAGGGGTTCACAGGGACCTGCCAGGACCTTCCATGAGTTCATAGGGACTTTCCAGGACCCATGGAAAACTTCTGGGGATTCATAGGGACCTGCCAGGACCTACACAGGGACCTGCCAGAGACACATGGGGACCTTCCAGGACCTGCCAGTTGTTCATAGAGACCTTCCAGGGGTTCACGAGGAGCTGCCAGGACCTTCCATAAGTTCATAAGGACCTGCCAGAGACACATAGGGACCTTCCAGGACCTGCCAGGATCTGACAGGGACACATAGGGACTCTGCCTGGGGTTGGTAGGGACCTGCCAGGACCTGCCAGGGGCCCTGCAGGACCTGTCAAGGGTTCATAAGGACCTGCCAGGACCTGCCAGGGGTTCACAGGGACCTTCCAGGACCTGCCAGGGATTCATAGGGACCTGCCAGGACCTGCCAGGGGTTCACAGGACCTTCCAGGACCTGCCAGGGATTCATAGGGACCTGCCAGGGGGTTTATAGGGACCTGCCAGGACCCCGACAGGTGTTCACAGGGACCCTGCCAGGGGCTCACAGGACCTTCCAGGACCTGTCAGGGGTTCATAGGGACCTGCCAGGACCTGCCAGGGCTCACAGGGACCTGTCGGGGGTTCATAAGGACCTGCCAGGACCTGCCAGGGGTTCATGGGGACCTGTCAGGGGCTCACAGGGACCTTTCCAGGACCTGCCAGGGATTCATAGAGACCTGCCAGGGGTTCATAGGGACCTGCCAGGATCTGCCAGGTGTTCACAGGGACCTGCCAGGACCTGCCAGGGGTTCTGAGGACCTGCCAGGACCTGCCAGGGCTCATAGGGATCTGCCAGGACCTGTCAGGATTCAGACGGCCCTCCCAGGCCCGTCTAGGGACCTTCCAGGACCTGCCAGGTGTTCACAGGGTCCTGCCAGGACCTGCCAGGGGTTCACAGGGACCTGCCAGGACCTGCCGCCCCTGCACCCCTTCTCTCCTCCCCGCAGCCGCCCCCCGCCCGAGAGCCGCCCCCCGCCTCCCCGCCCCGCCCCCGCCGCCGCGCCCGCCTCTCCCGCCGCAGCCTGAGCCCGCCGCGCCCCCCCGGGCAGCCCCCCGAGCTCGGGGGGCCCCGGGGGCTCAGGGCCGCTCCCGGGGTCCCGGGGTCCTGGGGCTCCCCAGCAGCCCCGGGGGCTCCCCGAGCGCGCCGGGCCTGAGGCGGCGCTTCAGCGCTGCACCTGGCGCAGAAGCAGGGCCGGGCGGCCGTGTGCGGGGACACCAGCGACGAGGAGGCCGAGAGCGGCGGGAGGGGATATTCGGGAGCGGGACGAGTTCGTGGTGCGGAGTGAGGATATACCCGCGTTAAAGGTGGGACTGGGATATACTGGGATATACTGGGAGTGAGGAAATGGCACTGGGATAGACTGGGAGGGACTGGGATGGGAGTAGGATAGACTGGGATGGGACTGGGATAGACTGGGCATCTTCCGGGAGCGGGACGAGTTCGTGGTGCGGAGTGAGGATATACCGGCGTTAAAGGTGGGACTGGGAGCACTGGGATATACTGGGAGTGAGGAAATGGCACTGGGATAGACTGGGATGGGAGTGGGAGTGAGGAGATGGCACTGGGATAGACTGGGAGGGACTGGGGATCTTCCGGAGCGGGACGAGTTCGTGGTGCGCTCAGAGGATATACCGGCGTTAAAGGTGGGACTGGGATATACTGGGATATACTGGGATGGACTGGGATGGGATTGGGATGGGAGTGGGAGGGATTGGGAGTGAGGAAATGGCACTGGATAGACTGGGATAGACTGGGATAGACTGAGGGATCTTCCGAGCCGGACGAGTTCGTGGTGCGGAGTGAGGATATTCCAGCGTTAAAGGTGGGACTGGGATGGACTGGGATATACTGGGAGGGACTGGGATGGGACTGGGATGGGATTGGGAGGGAGGAAATGGCACTGGGATAGACTGGGATAGACTGGGCATCTTCCGGGAGCGGGACGAGTTCGTGGTGCGGTCAGAGGATATACCGGCGTTAAAGGTGGGACTGGGATATACTGGGATGTACTGGGAGGAGGAAATGTCACTGGGATAGACTGGGATGGGAGTGGGATATACTGGGATGGACTGGGATGGAGTGGAATAGACTGGGGATCTTCCGGGAGAGGGACGAGTTCGTGGAGCGGAGTGAGACATACCGGCATTAAAGGTGGGACTGGGATATACTGGGATATACTGGGATGGACTGGGATGGACTGGGAGGGACTGGGATGGACTGAGATGGACTGGGATGGACTGGGACCGGGAAATGGCACTGGGATAGACTGGGGATCTTCCGGGAGAGGGACGAGTTCGTGGTGCGGAGCGAGGATATCCCTGCGCTGAAGGTGGGACTGGGAGCACTGGGATATACTGGGATGGGACTGGGAGTGAGGAAATGGCACTGGGATAGACTGGGAGGGACTGGGATGGGAGTAGGATAGACTGGGATGGGACTGGGATAGACTGGGCATCTTCCGGGAGCGGGACGAGTTCGGTGGTGCGGAGTGAGGATATACCGGCCTTGAAGGTGGGACTGGGAGGACTGGGATATACTGGGATGGACTGGGATGGGACTGGGAGGGAGGAAATGGCACTGGGATAGACTGGGATGGGACTGGGAGGGACTGGGATAAACTGGGGATCTTCCGGAGCGGGACGAGTTCGTGGTGCGCCCAGAGGATATACCGCGTTAAAGGTGGGACTGGGATGGGACTGGGATATACTGGGATAGACTGGGAGGGACTGGGAGGGACTGAGTCTGGCCAAATTTGGAGGATTTGGGGTGGATTTGCAGTGGATTTTTGGGGTGTGTTTGGGCTGGATTTGGGGTGGGCTTTTGAGATGGATTTT
>JAKWBO010000429.1:0-30000 GCA_034336685.1 Luscinia luscinia
GGGGATTTTTTAAGAATTTTTTAGGAATTTTTTGGGAATTCTTTGGATAATTTTAAAGAATTTTTTAGGAATTTTTGGGGATTTTTTGGGGATTTTTTTGGAATTTTTGGGTGAATTTTTTCCGAATTTTTTGCTATTTTTGTGCAAATTTTCGGATTTTTGGGATTTTTGGGGAATTTTTGGAGAATTTTTAGCCATTTTTTGGGATTTTTTGGGATTTTTTTGGTAATTTGTGGAGAGTTTGTGGAGAATTTTTGGAATTATTTGGATAATTTTTAAAGAATTTTTGGGAATTTTTGGAGATTTTTTGGGGATTTTTTGGGGATTTTTTGCGGATTTTTTGGAGAATTTTTGGGTATTTTTTTGGGAATTTTTTAGGAATTTTTAGGAAATTTTTTGGATTTTTTTGGGTATTTTTTTGGAATTTTTTGGGGTTTTTTCGAATTTTGGGGGGATTTTTAAGGAACTTTTTGAGAATTTTTAGGAATTTTTTGGAGAATTTTTTAGGAATTTTTTGAGAATTTTTAGGGATTTTTTTGGGTATTTTTTCGGATTTTTTGGGGGATTTTTTGGGAAATTTTTGGGATTTTTTGGGAATTTTTTGGGATTTTTTTGGAATTTTTTTGGGGAGTTTTTTTGTGATTTTTTTTCAATTTTTTACTGATTTTTTTCCGATTTTTTACAATTTTTTTCCGATTTTTTTGCGAATTTTTAACGAATTTTTTTCTGATTTTTTAGGAATTTTTTCGGATTTTTTTTCTAATTTTTAAGATATTTTTAGGATATTTTTGAGCCATTTTGGCGACTATTATGGGATGGCACTCACCCAGCACCCTGAACTTTTTAGGTATTTTTTGGGGAATTTTTTGGAAATTTTTTGGGATTTTTTTGAGAATTTTTAGGAATTTTTTGTCAATTTTTTCGTGAATTTTTGGGATTTTTTTGGAGAATTTTTGGAGAATATTTGGAGTTTTTTAGGAATTTTTTGGGATTTTTTGGGGGATTTTTTTCAATTTATTTGTGATTTTTTTCCGATTTTTTTTCGATTTTTTTCTGATTTTTTTGCCATTTTTTTGCGAATTTTTTCCAAATTTTTTTTGAATTTTTTTTAAATTTTTAGGATATTTTTAGGATATTTTAGGCTATTTTTGTTCTATTTTGGGGACTATTATGGGATGGCACTCACCCAGCACCCTCAGCTTTTTGGGTATTTTTTGGGAATTTTTTGGGATTTTTTAGGGATTTTTTTGGAGAATTTTTTGGGAATTTTGGGGGAATTTTTGGGGGAATTTTCAGGAAATTTTTTGGAATTTTTTTAGAGATTTTTGGAGAATTTGTGGAGAATTTTTGGAATTATTTGGAGAATTTTTTGAGAATTTTTGGGAATTTTTTGGGGATTTTTTGGCAATTCTTTGGAGAATTTTTAAGAATTTTTTTGGAATTTTTGGGTGAATTTTTTCCAATTTTTTTGCGATTTTGGTGCCAATTTTTGGAATTTTTGGGATTTTTTTGGGAATTTTTTGTGGTTTTTTTTCAATTTTTTTGTGATTTTTTTCCGATTTTTTGCAATTTTTTTCCGATTTTTTTGCGAATTTTTAACGAATTTTTTTCCGATTTTTTCGGAATATTTTCGGAATTTTTTTCAATTTTTAGGATATTTTTAGGATATTTTTGAGCCATTTTGGGGACTATTATGGGATGGCACTCACCCAGCACCCTGAGCTTTTTGGGTATTTTTCGGGGAATTTTTTGGGAATGTTTTTGGAATTTTTAGGGATTTTTTGGGAATTTTTTAGGAATATTTGAGAATTTTTTGGGGTTTTTTGGGGTATTTTTTCGCAATTTTTTGGGATTTTTTTGGGGATTTTTGGTGGATTTTTAGGGAATTTTTTTAGGAATTTTTAGGAACTTTTTAGGAATTTTTTGGGATTTTTTTGGGAAATTTTAAAGAAAGTTTTGGGAATTTTGGGGGGATTTTTTTGCAATTTTTTGGGAATTTTTTTGGAATTTTTGGTGGATTTTTTGGGAATTTTTTGGAGAATTTTTAGGAATTTTGGGGGATTTTGTGGAGATTTTTTGGGATTTTTTCAATTTTTGGGGGGATTTGTTGGGATTTTTTTGCGATTTTTTTGCCAATTTTTAACCAATTTTTTTCCGATTTTTTTGCAATTTTTTCCGAATTTTTTTGCAAATTTTTCTTAAATTTTTAGGGTATTTTTTTTAATTTTTAGGGGACTATTATGGGATGGAACTCACCCAGCACCCTGAGCTCGGCCGCCGCGCTCTCGTTTCCTCCTCCCCTCCCAAAATTCAACCTGCAGCTGAAAATTCCCGAATCTTGGCTGGAAACGTTGGAAATTCTCAAATTGCTGCCGCCCACCAGAGAGAATTTGGGAGAGCTGGAAAAGAAAAAAATAATTATGGGATGGCAGGAAAAAATTCGGGATTTTTTGGGGATTTTTTGGGATTTTTTGGGGGATTTTTTGGGGATTTTTTGGGAATTTTTTGGGATTTTTTGGGGATTTTTTTAAGGATTTTTGAGATTTTTTGAGATTTTTTGGGATTTTTTGGGATTTTTTTAGAACTTTTTTGGAAATTTTTGGGGAATTTTTTGGGATTTTTTAGGGGTTTTTTAGGGAATTTTTTGGATTTTTTTTGGAAATTTTTTGGGATTTTTTGGGGATTTTTTGAGAATTTTTTGGGGATTTTTTAGGGATTTTTTGAGATTTTTTCGAGATTTTCTGGAGATTTTTTCGGGATTTTTTTAGGATTTTTTGGGGATTTTTTCGGATTTTTTTGAGATTTTTTTGGGATTTTTTGAGATTTTTTTGAGATTTTTTGGGGCTTTTTTGGGGATTTTTTGAGAATTTTTTGGGATTTTTTTGGAATTTTTTGGGGATTTTTTGGGAATTTTTTGGAGAATTTTTGGGGGTTTTTTGGGATTTTTTTTTTATTTTTTGAGGATTCCTTGGGGGGATTTTTTGGGAGTTTTTGGGGATTTTTGGGGATTTTTGGGGATTTTTGGGGATTTTTGAGATTTTTTGGGATTTTTGAGAATTTTTGGGAATTTTGAGATTTTTTCGGGATTTTTGGGAATTTTTTGGATTTTTAGGGAATTTTTGGAATTTTTTGGAATTTTTGAGAATTGTTTGAGGATTTTTGGGGGAATTTTTGGGGATTTTTTAGGATTTTTCGTATTTTTTGGGAATTTTTTGATAATTTTTTGAGGATTTTTGGGATTTTTGGGGATTTTTGGGATTTTTGAGATTTTTGGGGGATTTTTGAGATTTTTCTGAGAATTTTTTGAAATTTTTTGGGATTTTTGGGATTTTTGAGGATTTTTGGGGATTTTTTGGGATTTTTTGGGGGAATTTTGGGATTTTTTTGGCTTTTTTTTTAATTTTTTAGGGATTTTTTGGGATTTTTGCGATTTTTGGGGCATTTTTGAGATTTTTGAGATTTTTGGGGCTTTTTGGGGATTTTTGAGAATTTTTGGGATTTTTTGGAATTTTTTGGGATTTTTTGGGAATTTTTGGGATTTTTTGGGAATTTTTTGGGGATTTTTGAGAATCTTTTGGGATTTTTTGGGAATTTTTGGGAATATTATTGGCTGGAAACGTTGGAAATTCTCAAATTGCTGCCGCCCACCAGAGAGAATTTGGGAGAGCTGGAAAAGAAAAAAATAATTATGGGATGGCAGGAAAAAATTCGGGATTTTTTGGGGATTTTTTGGGATTTTTTTGGGATTTTTTGGGGATTTTTTGGGGATTTTTTAAAGATTTTTTTTTAGATTTTTTGAGAATTTTTTGGGATTTTTTGAGAATTTTTTGGGAATTTTTGAGATTTTTTTTCGGGTTTTTTTGGGAATTTTTTTTTATTTTTTTAGGGAATTTTATGGAATTTTTTTGGAATTTTTTGAGAATTGTTTGAGGATTTTGGGGGGAATTTTTGGGGATTTTTTTAGGATTTTTTCGGATTTTTTTGGGAATTTTTTGATAATTTTTTGAGGATTTTTTGGGATTTTTTGGGGATTTTTTGGGATTTTTTTGAGATTTTTTTGGGGGGATTTTTTGAGATTTTTCTGAGAATTTTTGAAATTTTTTTGGGATTTTTGGGATTTTTGAGGATTTTTGGGGATTTTTTGGGATTTTTGGGGAATTTTGGGATTTTTTGGCTTTTTTTTTTAATTTTTTAGGGATTTTTTGGGATTTTTTGCGATTTTTGGGGCATTTTTGGGAATTTTTGGGATTTTTTAGGATTTTTTGAGATTTTTTGAGATTTTTTTAGGATTTTTGGGGAATTTTTGGATTTTTTTGGGATTTTTGTGGGAATTTTTTGAGATTTTTGGGGATTTTTGAGAATCTTTTGGGATTTTTTCGGAATTTTTGGGAAATATTCCTGGCAGGAAACGTTGGAAATTCTCAAATTGCTGCCGCCCACCAGAGAGAATTTGGGAGAGCTGGAAAAGAAAAAAATAATTATGGATGGCAGGAAAAAATTCGAGATTTTTGGGGATTTTTTGGGGATTTTTGGGGATTTTTGGGGATTTTTTTGAGATTTTTTTCAGATTTTTTTGGGATTTTTGGGATTTTTTGAGAATTTTTTGGGATTTTTGGGATTTTTGGGGATTTTTTAAGGATTTTTTGAGATTTTTTTGAGATTTTTTTGGGAATTTTTGGGATTTTTTCGGGATTTTTGAGAATTTTTTGGGATTTTTTGAGAATTTTTTGGGAATTTTTGAGATTTTTTTTCGGGATTTTTTGGGAATTTTTTTGGATTTTTTAGGGAATTTTTTGGAAATTTTTTGGAATTTTTTGAGAATTTTTTGAGGATTTTTGGGGGAATTTTTGGGGATTTTTTTAGGATTTTTCGGATTTTTTTGGGAATTTTTTGATAATTTTTTGAGGATTTTTTTGGGATTTTTTGGGGATTTTTTGAGAATTTTTTTGGGATTTTTTTTAGATTTTTTGAGATTTTTTGGGGATTTTTTAAGGATTTTTTTGGGAATTTTTGAGGATTTTTTGGGAATTTTTTGGGAGTTTTTGAGGATTTTTTGGAGAATTTTTGGGGGTTTTTTGGGATTTTTTTTTTATTTTTTGGGGATTCCTTGGGGAATTTTTTGGGATTTTCGGGGATTTTTTGGAGATTTTTTGGGGAGTTTTTGGGGATTTTTTTGGGGATTTTTTGGGATTTTTTGGGGGATTTTTTGAGATTTTTGGGGATTTTAACGGAATTTTTTCAATTTTTTAGGATTTTTTGAGAATTTTTGGGATTTTTTGGGAATTTTTTGGGGAATTTTTGGGAATTTTTTGGGATTTTTTGGGATTTTTTTAGGATTTTTTGAGATTTTTTTGAGATTTTTTAGGATTTTTTGGGGAATTTTTGGAATTTTTTGGGAATTTTTGGGGAATTTTTGGGATTTTTTTGGGAATTTTTTGAGATTTTTTGGGGATTTTTTGAGAATCTTTTGGGATTTTTTCGGAATTTTTGGGGAAATATTCCTGGCAGGAAACGTTGGAAATTCTCAAATTGCTGCCGCCCACCAGGGAGAATTTGGGAGAGCTGGAAAAGAAAAAAAATAATTCTAAAAAAAATCCCAAAAAATCCCCAAAAAATTCCAAAAAATCCCCAAAAAATTCTAAAAAAATCTCCAAAAAATTCCTAAAAATCCCCAAAAAATCCCAAAAATTCCTCAAAAAATTATAAAAAAATTCTCAAAAAATCCCCAAAAAATCCCCAAAAAATCTCAAAAAAATCTCAAAAATTCCTAAAAAAATCCCCAAAAAATTCCCTGAAAATTACCAAAAAATCCCCAAAAACTCCCTAAAAAATGCAAAAAAATCCCCAAACATTCTCCAATAAATTCCCAAAAATTTCCGAAAAAATCCCCAAAAAATCCCCAAAATTCTCTAAAAAATTCTGAAAAAAATTCCCAAAAAATCCCCAAAAAATCCCCAAAAAATTCCCAAAAAATTCCCAAAAATCCCCCAAAAAATCCTAAAAAAATCCCAAAAAATTCCAAAAAAATCCCCAAAAAATCCCCAGAAAATAAAAAAAAATCCCCAAAAAATTCCTAAAAATCCCCAAAAAATCCCCAAAAGAATCTCAAAAAATCCCCAAAAAATCCCAAAAATTTCCAAAAAATCCCCAAAAAATCTCAAAAAATCCCCAAAAAATCCCAAAAAATTCCCAAATTTTTCCCCCTCACCTGAGGGGAATGACGTCATCGCCTCTCAGCCAGGTGAAACTGGGCTCGGGGCTGCCGGAAGCCGCGCACTCCAGGATGACGTCACTTCCGGCCCGGGCGGTGACGTCACGGGGGCGTCGCAGGAACTGAGGTGGGCGCGGAATTCCCGGATCTGGGGAAATCAAATAAAAAAAAAAAGTTAAAAATAAAAAAGGGAATATTGGGGGAAAATTGGGGAAAATTGGGGAAAAAATGGGAAAAAAAATTGGAAAAAATTTGGGGAAAAAATGGGGAAAAATGGGGAAAACAATGGGAAAAAAATTGGAAAAATTGAAGAAAATTGGAAAAAAATTGGGGAAAAATGGGGGAAAAATTGGGGAAAAATGGAGAAAAAATTGGGGAAAAATTGGGAAAAATTTCGAAAAAAAAATTGAGGAAAATTTGGGAAAAATGAGGAAAAAATT
Source organism: Luscinia luscinia (assembly GCA_034336685.1). Lineage (NCBI taxonomy): Eukaryota > Metazoa > Chordata > Aves > Passeriformes > Muscicapidae > Luscinia > Luscinia luscinia. The sequence continues at coordinate 6,652 of JAKWBO010000429.1, forward strand.
GGGAAAATTTTGGGGTAAAATGTGGAAAAATTGGGGAAAATTGGGGAAAAGATGGGGAAAAAATGGGAAAAAATTGGGGAAAATTAGGGAAAAATAGGGGAAAAAATTGGGAAAAAATCGGGAAAAATTGGGAAAAAATTGGGGAAAAAATTGGAAAAAATTGAGAAAAATTGGGGGGAAAATTGGGAAAAAATTCAGAAAAATTGGGGTAAAATTTTGGTAAAAATTGGGGAATAATTGGGAGGAAATTGGGGTAAAATTGGGAAAAATGAGGAAAAAATTGGGGAAAAATTGAGAAAAATTGGGGGAAAATTGGGGGAAAAATTGGGGAAAAACTTGGGAAAAATTCGAAAAAATGGGGAAAAATTAGGGAAAAATTGGGAAAAGTTGAGGAAAATTGGGGGAACAATTGGAAAAAATTGAGAAAAATTGGGGGGAAATTTGAGGAAAAATGAGGAAAAAATTGGGAAAAAATTGGGGAAAATTGGGAAAAATTGGAGAAAAATTGGGAAAAAATGGGGAAAAAATTGGAAAAAATTGGGAAAAAATTGGAAAAAATTGATAAAAATTGGGGGAAAAATTGGAAAAAATTGATAAAAATTGGGGAAAAATGAGGAAAAAATGGGACAATTTTGGGAAAAATGTTGAAAAAATTGGGAAAATTTGGGGAGAAATTGGGAAAAATGTGGAAATTTTGGGAAAACTAAAATTGGGGAATTTCTCACCTGGCAGCACCTTGAGCTCCAGCTCATTCCCGAGCCGAGAATTGCCAAAATTCCCAAAATTGCCAGAAAAATTGGGGTAAAATTGGGAAAAAATTGGGGAAAAATTGGGGAAAATTGGGAAAAAATTGGGGCAAAAATGGGGAAAAATTGGGGAAAATTGGAGAAAAATTAGAGAAAAATTGGGAAAAAATTGCGGGAAAATTGTGAAAAATTGGAAAAAAAATTGGGAAAAATTGGAGAAAAATTGGGAAAAAATTGGGAAAAATTGGGGAAAAATTGGGATGAAATTGGGGAAAATTGGGAAAATATTGGGGAAAATTGGGAAAAAATTGGGGAAAATTGGGGAAAATTGAGGAAAAATTATGAAAAAATTGGGTAAAAATTAGGATAAATTGGGATAAAATGGAGAAAAAATCAGCGAAAATTGGGGGAAAATGCGGAAAAAATTGGAAAAATTGCGGAAAATTGTGAAAAATTGGGAAAAAAATTGAGAAAAATTGGGGGAAAATTGGGGAAAAATGAGAAAAAATTCGGAAAAAATGGGGAAAAATTGGGGAAAATTGGGAAAAAATTGGGAAAAAATTGGGAAAAAATGGGAAAAAATTGGGGAAAAATTGGTAAAAATTGGGGGAAAAATTGGGAAAAAATTGGGAAAAATTCGAAAAAAATGGGGAAAAATTGGGGAAAAATTGGGAAAAATGGGGAAAAATTGGGAAAAGTGAGAAAAAAATTGGGGAAAAATTTGGGAAAAATTGGGAAAAAATTTGGAAAAAATTGGGGAAAAATTTGGAAAAAATTCGGGAAAAATGGGGAAAAATTTCGGAAAATTGGGGAAAAATTGGGGAAAATTGGAAAAAATTGGAAAAAAATTTTGAATAAATTGGGGGAAAAATTGGGAAAAAATTGAGGAAAAATTGGAAAAAATTGAGAAAAATTGGGAAAAAATTGGAAAAAAATTTGGAAAAAAATTGGGAAAAATTGGGGAAAACTGGGAAAAAATCGGCAAAATTTTGGGGTAAAATGTGGAAAAATTGGGAAAAATTGGGGTAACAATTTGGAAAAAATTGGGTAAAAATTGGGTAAAAATTGGGAAAAAGTTGGAAAAAAATTGGGGGAAATTGGGAAAAATTGGGGAAAAATTGGGAAAAATTGGGAAAAAAATTGGAAAAAATTGAGAAAAATTGGGGGAAAAATTGGGGAAAAATTGGGGTAAAATTTTGGAAAAATGGTGAAAAAGTTTTGGAAAAATTGGGTAAAATCGAAAAAAAATCGGGAAAAATGAGGAAAAAATCGGGGGAAATTGGGAAAAATGTGGAAATTTTGGGAAAACTAAAATTTAAGAAATCTCACCTGGCAGCACCTTGAGCTCCACCTCATTCCCGAGCCGCGAATTCCCCAAATTCCCAGAATTGGTGACGAGGCATTGATAAATCCCGGAGTCGGCGATCCGGATCCGGGACACGTGCAGCGTTCCGGAGGGCAGCACGGCAAACCCGGAGAGCGGATTCGTGCCCGGATCGGGATTCTCTAAGTCCTGCTGGTTCCGAGTCCAGCGGATCGAGGCGGGCGCGTCTCCCTGGAAGTCGCACGGTAAAGCGGCGGAGTCGCCCGCAAAAACCGACATGGATTCGGGCTGCGAGAGGAAGCGGAGCGGGGCTGCAAAAAGAAAAAAATGGGAAAAAATTGAATTTTTTTATCCCGTTTTTCCCCAATTTTTTTTTCAATTTTTTAGCAATTTTTTCCCGATTTTTTCCCTACTTTTTCCCCAATTTTTTACCAATTTTTCCCAATTTTTTCCCCAATTTTTCCCCAATTTTTTCCCAATTTTTTCCTAATTTTTTTTCGTTTTTTCCCAATTTTTCTTCAATTTTCCCCCAATTTTCCCCCAATTTTCCCCCAATTTTTCCCCAATTTACCCCCAATTTTCCCCCAACTTTCCCCAATTTTCCCCCAATATTTTCCCAATTTTTCCCCAATTTTCGCCCAATTTTCCCCAATTTTCCCCCAATTTTCCCCCATTTTTTCCCAATTTTCCCCATTTTTTCCCCAATTTTTCCCCAATTTTTCCCAATTTTTCCCCAATTTTTCCCCAACTTTTCCCCAATTTTTTCCAATTTCTTTTCCATTTTTTTCCAATTTTTCCCCATGATTTGCCATTTTTTCTAATTTTTCCCCATTTTTCTCTAATTTTTTCTCAGATTTTCCCCAATTTTTTCCCAATTTTTTTTCATATTTTTCCCAATTTTTTACCACTTTTTTTTTCCTTTTTCCCCCAATTTTCCCCCATTTTTTTCTATTTTTTTCCCAATTTTTTTCATTTTTCCCACAATTTTTCCCATTTCTTCCCCATTTTTCCCCAATTTTTCCCATATTTTCCCCAATTTTTTTCCCAATTCTTCCCCAACTTATTCCCATTTTTCCCCAATTTTTTCCCAATTTTCCCCATTTTTTCCCCAATTTTCCCCCACTTCCCCAATTTTCCCCCAATTTTTTCCCCATTTTTCCCCAATTTTTCCCCCAAAATATTTTTACCAGCCGCTCCCAGCCGCGCTCCCCTGCTGCTCACAGCCCCGAGGCGCCCCAGGCGCGCCCAGCACCGATAAACTCCCAGCTCCGATTTCTGATTCCTGACCCACAACGACCCATTCGGCAGCTGCCGCTTCCTCTCATCCCCAAAATCCAAAAATTCCCAATTCTTCCTCCAAAAAATTTCGGGTTTCTCGCCCGAGGAAGTTTCCACGGCACAATCCAAAGTGACGTCACTGCCTCGCGCGGCGATGACGTCAGAGGGCTCGCGGGTAAAGCGGATGGTGGTGAAAGGGGGGAGGGGAGGAGCTGCAAAAAAAAAAAATTTATTCCAATTTTTCCCAATTTTTCCCAATTTTTTTTCAATTTTTTCCCATTTTTTTCATGATTTTTCCATTTTTTTCCCATTTTTTTCCCGATTTTTTCCCAATTTTTTCCCAATTCTTTCCCAATTTTTTTCCATTTTTCCCCAATTTTTTTTCAATTTTTTCCCGATTTTTTCTCAAATTTTTTCCCATTTTTTCCCAATTTTTCCATAATTTTTCTCAAATTTTCCCCAATTTTTTCCCATTTTTTCCCATTTTTTTCATGATTTTTCCCAATTTTTTCCCATTTTTTTCCCAATTTTTTCCCAATTTTTTCCCATTTTTTTCCCAATTTTTTTCCATTTTTCTCCAATTTTTTTCAATTTTTTCCCGACTTTTTTCTCAAATTTTTTCCCATTTTTCCCAATTTTTCCATAATTTTTTTCAATTTTTTCACAATTTTTCCCCAATTTTTTTCCAATTTTTCCATAATTTTTTTCAATTTTTTCCCATTTCTTTCCCGAATTTTTCATGATTTTTTCCCAATTTTTTCTCAAATTTTTTCGAATTTTTTCCCAATTTTTCCCCATTTTCTTCCTAAATTTTTTCCCATTTTTACCCTAAGTATTTCCCAAACTTTTCCCGTAATTTTCAGGAATTTTTCCTGAATTTTTCCCAATTTTTCCCAAATCTTCCCCATTTTTTCCCAATTTTTTTCCCAACTTTTTCCCAATTTTTTTCCCAATTTTTTCAATTTTTTCCCAATTTTTTCCCAATTTTTTCCCAATTTTTTCCCAAATTTTGTCATTATTTTTTCCCAAATTTTTCATGTTTTTTTCCTAATTTTTTCCCAATTTTTTCCCAATTTTTTTATTATTTTTCCCGAAATTTTCATGGTTTTTTCCAAATTTTATCCCAATTTTTTAAAAAATTTTTCCCAATTTTTCCCAATTTTTATCCCAATTTTTTCCCAATTTTTTCCCAATTTTTTCCCAATTTTTTTCCCAATTTTTTCCCAATTTTTTCATTATTTTTTCCCGAATTTTTCATGGTTTTTTCCAAATTTTATCCCAATTTTTAAAAAATTTTTCCCCAATTTTTCCCAATTTTTTCCCAATTTTGTCATTATTTTTTCCCAAATTTTTCATGGTTTTTTCCTAATTTTTCCCCAATTTTTAGTGATTTTTTTTGGAGTTTTTTGGGAATTTTTGACTCACCAGCAATTCTGGGCTGACAATTCACCCCCAGGAGCAGCAGGAACCAAATCCAGGCAAGGGAATCCATCATCAAAAAAGAAATTATTTTATTTCCTTTTAATTCACACCTGGAATAAAAAATAAAAAAAGAAAAAATTTGGGATTTAAGAGGGAAAAATTCGGGAATTTTTGGGGATTTTTTTGGAATTTTTCGGGTTTTTTTAGGGATTTTTTGGGGAAGTTTTTGAGATTTTTTTGGGGATTTTGGGGGATTTTTTGGAGAATTTTTGGGATTTTTTGGGAATTTTTTCGGAATTTTTTCGGATTTTTTTTTTATATTTTCTTGAATTTTTTGGGATTTTTTTGGAATTTTTGGGGGATTTTTTGGGGATTTTTGGGGAATTTTGGGGAATTTTTGGGGAATTTTTATGAATTTTTTTAATTTTTGGGGATTTTTTGGGGATTTTTTGGGGATTTTTTGGGATTTTTGGGGATTTTTTGGGATTTTTTTAGAATTTTCGCCGATATTTTTTTTTTTTTAATTTTTGGGGGATTTTTGGGGATTTTTTAGGAATTTTTGGGGATTTTTGGGGGGATTTTTGGGGATTTTTTTGGGATTTTTTTTTATTTTTGGAGGATTTTTTGGGGATTTTTTTGGAATTTTTGGGGAATTTTTTGGGATTTTTTTGCGATTTTTGGGGGGATTTTTTGGGGGATTTTTTTATAATTTCCGCTGATTTTTTTTTATTTTTTGGGGGAATGTTTTAGGGATTTTTTGGGGACTTTTTGGGGAGTTTTAGGGAATTTTTTGGGATTTTTTGGGGGATTTTTTGGGGATATTTTGTTTATTTTTGGGAAATTTTTTAGGGATTTTTTTAGGGAATTTTTTGGGGATTTTTTTGGGGATTTTTTTTTAATATTTTGCGATTTTTTGAGGATTTTTTGGGATTTTTTGGGAATTTTTTTTAATTTTCCCCTATTATTTTTTATTTTTGGGGGGATTTTTTGGGGTTTTTTTTAATTTTTAAATGATTTTTCAGGGATTTTTTGGGAATTTTTGGGGAATTTTTGGGAATTTTTGGGGAATTTTTGGGGATTTTTTTGGGATTTTTTGGGGATTTTTTAGGGATTTTTGGGGGATTTTTGGGAATTTTTAGGGATTTTTGGGCATGTTTTAGGGATTTTTTGGATTTTTTGCGATTTTTTTGGGATTTTTTTGGGATTTTTTTTGGATTTTTTTTATTTTTTGGGGGATATTTAGGGAATTTTTGGGGGTTTTTTTGGGGATTTTTAGGGGATTTTTTTGGGATTTTTAGGGATTTTTTTAGGGATTTTTTAGGGATTTTTTGGGGATTTTTGGGAGATTTTTTTTAATTTTTAAATTATTTTTTCGGGATTTTTTGGGAATATTTTGCGAATTTTGGGGGGATTTTTTGGGGATTTTTTGGGATTTTTTAGGGATTTTTTTTGGTATTTTTTTATTTTTGGGGGGATTTTTTTTCATTTTGGGGGATTTTTTTAATTTTTCAATGATTTTTTCGGGATTTTTTGGCAATTTTTGAGGATTTTTGTGGATTTTTTTGGGATTTTGGGGGATTTTTTTTTATTTTTGGGGGAATTTTTTTTAATTTTTCGTTATTTTTTAGGGATTTTTGGGGATTTTTAGGGATTTTTGGGGATTTTTAGGGAATTTTTAGGGATTTTTTGGGGATTTTTTGGGGAATTTTTGTTTAATTTTCGCGGATTTTTTTATTTTTGGGGGGATTTTTTAGGGATTTTTTGGGATTTTTGGGGATTTTTGGGGGGGTTTTTTTGGCTTTTTCTTTAGAATTTCCGCTGATTTATTTTTATTTTTTGGGGAATTTGTTAGAGACTTTTTAGGGAATTTTTGGGGATTATTTGGGGATTTTGGGGAATTTTTGGGGATTTTTTGGGGATTTTTTGGATCCTGGAAGGGAAAAAAATTGGGAATTTTTTGGGGATTTTTGAGATTTTCGGGGATTTTTGGGGGGAATTTTTAGGGAATTTTTGGGGATTTTTGGGTCCTTAAAGGGAAAAAAATTGGGAATTTATGGGAATTTTTCGGGATTTTTTAGGGATTTTTGGGGATTTTTGGGGATTTTTTAGGGATTTTTTTGGAATTTTTTGCTTCCCTTTGGGGGGATATTTTGGGGATTTTGGGGCAATTTTTGGGGGGATTTTTGGGGCAATTTTTGGGCTTTTTTTATAATTTTCATGGATTTTTTTTTTGGGGGGGGATTTTTAGGGATTTTTAAGGGAATTTTGGGGTATTTTTAGGGGATTTTTTGCGGATTTTTGGGGGATTTTTTAGGGATTTTTAGGGATTTTGGGGGCTTTTTGGGAGATTTTTTTAATTTTTAAATAATTTTTCGGGATTTTTGGGATTTTTGGGGCATTTTCTAGGGAATTTTTCTGTATTTTTGGGGGATTTTTTGGGGCATTTTTGGGGATTTTTCGGGATTTTGGGGGATTTTTAGGGATTTTTTGGAATTTTTGCGATTTTTGGGGATTTTTTGGGATTTTTGGGGATTTATTTTATTTTTGGGGCATTTTTGGGGAATTTTTTTAATTTTTCAATGATTTTTTCCGGATTTTTTGGCAATTTTTGGGGGAATTTTTCGGGATTTTTGGGGAATTTTTGGGGGAATTTTTATGTATTTTTGGGGATTTTTGGGATTTTTGGGGAATTTTGAGGATTTTTCGGGATTTTTTGGGGGATTTTTTAGGGATTTTTTTGGAATTTTTTTGCGATTTTTTAGGGATGTTTTGGGGATTTTTTTGGATTTTTTTATTTTTGGGGGATATTTAGGGGAATTTTTGGGGGGTTTTTTGGGGGAATTTTCGGTATTTTTGGGGATTTTTTGGGCATTTTTGGGGGATTTTTAGGGATTTTTTGGGATTTTTAGGGATTTTTAGGGATTTTTGGGGGATTTTTGGGATTTTTGTGGCATTTTTAGGGATTTTTTCGGGATTTTTTGGGGGATTTTTTAGGGATTTTTTGGGGATTTTTTGGGGGTTTTTTGGGATTTTAGCTATTTTTGGGCATTTTTTTGGGGATTTTTTGGGGATTTTTGGGGTTTTTGGGGATTTTTAGGGGATTTTTTGCGATTTTTTGGGGATTTTTTTGGGGATTTTTGGGGCAATTTTTGGGAGATTTTTTTAATTTTTCAATGATTTTTTCGGGATTTTTTGGGAATATTTTGCGATTTTTGGGGATTTTTGGGGATTTTTGGGATTTTTAAAGGATTTTTTGGGGAATTTTTTTTTCATTTTTAAATAATTTTTTCGGAATTTTTTAGCAATTTTTGGGGAATTTTTGGGGATTTTTAGGGGATTTTTTTTGGGATTTTTTGGGATTTTTTGGGGCATTTTTAGGGATTTTTTCGGGATTTTTAGGGAATTTTTAGGGATTTTTTAGGGATTTTTTGGGCTTTTTTTGGGGATTTTTTGGGGGGATTTTTGGGGGATTTTCCTTTTATTTTTTGGGGAATTTTTTTTAATTTTTCGTTATTTTTTTAGGGATTTTTTCGGGATTTTTGGGGATTTTTTGGGTTCAAATCCCACCTCCCCCCCTCCCTCCCCACCCCTCCCCCTCCCTCCTATCGCGATATAAACCTGCGACTCCTCGCTCAATCCTCCATCCTCATCGCGCCATCCCGATCCCGATAAATTGATATCAAATACAAATAAAATAATAAAAAATGAAATAAAAGGAGCGGAGACAAAACCCGAACCCGCGGGCGGAGCCGCGCGCGCGCCCCCTGCGCTTCCGGTGGGGAATTTTTAATTCATTAATTATTCATTGATTCAAATCAAAAATGGGGGAGGGGCGGCTGGGATTGAATCCACACCGGGCTGGGATTTTATTCCCTTTTTTTTTAGTTTTTTTAGCATTTTTTTCGATTTTTAAATGATTTTATTCTGATTTTATTCCTATTTTATTCTGATTTTATTCCCATTTTATTCCCATTTCTTCTCCATTTTATTCCCATTTTATCCTGATTTTATTCCCATTTTATTCCCTTTTTATTCCCATTTTATTCCCGTTTTTTTCTCCATTTTATTGCTATTTTATTCTGATTTTATTCTGATTTTATTCCCATTTCTTCTCCATTTTATTCCCATTTTATTCCCATTTTATTCCCATTTTATTCTGATTTTATTCCCATTTTATTCAGATTTTATTCCAATTTTATTCCAATTTTATTCCCATTTTATTCTGATTTTATTCCCATTTTATTCCCATTTTATTCCCATTTCTTCTCCATTTTATTCCCATTTTATTCTGATTTTATTCCCATTTTTTTCAGATTTTATTCCAATTTTATTCCCATTTTATTCCCATTTTATTCTGATTTTATTCCCATTTTATTCCCATTTTAATCTCCTTTGATTCCCATTTTTTCCCCATTTTTTTAGTATTTTGTTCTGATTTAATTCCCATTTTATTCCCATTTTTTCTCCATTTTATTCCTATTTTATTCTGATTTTATTCCCATTTTATTCCTATTTTATTCTGATTTTATTCCCATTTTATTCCAATTTTATTCTGATTTTATTCCCATTTTATTCCCATTTTATTCTGATTTTATTCCCATTTTTTTCCCATTTTAATCTCATTTTATTCCCATTTTTTCCCCATTTTTTTTTGATTTTATTCTGATTTTATTCCCATTTTATTCCTATCTTATTCTGATTTTATTCCCATTTTATTTCCATTTTATTCCCATTTTAATCTCTTTTTATTCCCATTTTTTCCCCATTTTTAAATCTGTTTTTGCCTTTTTTTCCGATTTTTTTAGGATTTTATTCCCATTTTATTCTGTTTTAATTCCCATTTTATTCCCATTTTATTCTGATTTTATTCCCATTTTATTCCCATTTTATTCCCATTTCTTCTCCATTTTATTCCCATTTTATCCTGATTTTATTCCCAATTTATTCCCTTTTTATTCCCATTTTATTTCCATTTTATTCCCATTTCTTCTCCATTTTATTCCCATTTTATTCTGATTTTATTCCCATTTTATTCTCATTTTTCTTCAATATTATTCCTATTTTATTATTATTTTCTTCTGATTTTATTCCGATTTTATTCCCATCCCTGTGCCCATCCCTGTGCCCATCCTGTGCCCATCCCTGTGCCCATCCCATCCCTGTGCCCATCCCTGTGCCCATCCCTGTGCCCATCCATCCCTGTGCCCATCCCATCCCTGTGCCCATCCATCCCTGTGCCCATCCCTGTGCCCATCCCTGTGCCCATCCATCCCATCCCTGTGCCAATCCCTGTGCCCATCCCATCCCTGTGCCCATCCCATCCCTGTGCCCATCCCTGTGCCCATCCCTGTGCCCATCCCTGTGCCCATCCCATCCCTGTGCCAATCCCTGTGCCCATCCCATCCCTGTGCCCATCCCATCCCTGTGCCCATCCCTGTGCCCATCCCTGAGCCCATCCCTGTGCCCATCCCTGTGCCCATCCCTGTGCCCATCCCTGTGCCCATCCCTGAGCCCATCCCTGTGCCCATCCATCCCTGTGCCCATCCATCCCTGTGCCCATCCCTGTGCCCATCCCTGAGCCCATCCTGTGCCCATCCTGTGCCCATCCCTGTGCCCATCCATCCTGTGCCCATCCCTGTGCCCATCCCTGTGCCCATCCCTGTGCCCATCCCATCCCTGTGCCCATCCATCCCTGTGCCCATCCCTGTGCCCATCCATCCCTGTTCCCATCCCTGTGCCCATCCTGTGCCCATCCCTGTGCCCATCCCTGGGCCCATCCTGTGCCCATCCCTGTGCCCATCCCTGTGCCCATCCATCCCTGTGCCCATCCCTGTGCCCATCCCTGTGCCCATCCCTGTGCCCATCCCTGTACTAACCCTGTGCCCATCCCTGTGCCCATCCCTGTGCCCATCCTGTGCCATCCCATCCCTGTGCCCATCCCTGTGCCCATCCCTGGGCCCATCCCTGTGCCCATCCTGTGCCCATCCATCCCTGTGCCCATCCTGTGCCCATCCCTGTGCCCATCCTGTGCCCATCCATCCCTGTGCCCATCCATCCCTGTGCCCATCCTGTGCCCATCCCTGTGCCCATCCTGGGCCCATCCCTGTGCCCATCCCTGTGCCCAACCCTGTGCCCATCCTGTGCCCATCCATCCCTGTGCCCATCCCATCCCTGTGCCCATCCCTGTGCCCATCCCTGTGCCCATCCCTGGGCCCATCCCTGTGCCCATCCCATCCCTGTGCCCATCCATCCTGTGCCCATCCCTGTGCCCATCCCTGAGCCCATCCCTGTGCCCATCCTGTGCCCATCCCTGTGCCCATCCATCCCTGTGCCCATCCCTGTGCCCATCCCTGTGCCCATCCCTGTGCCCATCCCTGTGCCCATCCATCCCTGTGCCCATCCATCCCTGTGCCCATCCCTGTGCCCATCCCTGGGCCCATCCCTGTGCCCATCCCTGTGCCCATCCTGTTGCCCATCCATCCCTGTGCCCATCCCTGTGCCCATCCCTGGGCCCATCCCTGTGCCCATCCCTGTGCCCATCCCTGTGCCCATCCCTGTGCCCATCCTGTGCCCATCCATCCTGTGCCCATCCCTGGGCCCATCCCTGTGCCCATCCCTGTGCCCATCCCATCCCTGTGCCCATCCCTGTGCCCATCCCTGTGCCCATCCTGTGCCCATCCAGTGCCCCATCCTGGGCCCCATCCCTGGGCCCATCCTGTGCCCATCCCTGTGCCCATCCCATCCCTGTGCCCATCCATCCCTGTGCCCATCCCCATCCCTGTGCCCATCCCTGTGCTCATCCCTGTGCCCATCCCTGTGCCCATCCATCCCTGTGCCCATCCATCCTGTGCCCATCCTGTGCCCATCCCTGTGCCCATCCATCCCTGTGCCCATCCATCCCTGTGCCCATCCTGTGCCCATCCTGTGCATCCCTGTGCCATCCTGTGCCCATCCCTGAGCCCATCCCTGTGCCCATCCCTGTGCCCATCCCTGTGCCCATCCTGTGCCCATCCCTGTGCCCATCCATCCTGTGCCCATCCTGGGCCCATCCCTGTGCCCCATCCCTGTGCCCATCCGTCCTGTGCCCATCCATCCTGTGCCCATCCCTGTGCCCATCCTGTGCTATCCATCCCATCCATCCCTGTGCCCATCCCTGTGCCCATCCCTGTGCCCATCCTGTGCCCGCATCCCTGTGCCCATCCCATCCCTGTGCCCATCCCTGTGCCCATCCCATCCTGTGCCCATCCCTGTGCCCATCCCTGTGCCCATCCATCCATCCCTGTGCCCATCCATCCCTGAGCCCATCCCTGTGCCCATCCTGTGCCCATCCTGTGCCCATCCCTGTGCCGTCCCATCCCTGTGCCCATCCCTGTGCCCATCCCTGTGCCCATCCATCCCTGTGCCCATCCCTGTGCCCATCCCTGTGCCCATCCCTGTGCCCATCCATCCTAGGCCCATCCCTGTGCCCATCCCTGTGCCCATCCCTGTGCCCATCCTGTGCCCATCCATCCTGGGCCCATCCCTGTGCCCATCCATCCCTGTGCCATATTGCCCATCCATCCTAGGCCCATCCCTGGGCCCATCCATCCCTGTGCCCATCCCTGTGCCCATCCTGTGCCCATCCATCCTAGGCCCATCCCTGTGCCCATCCCTGTGCCCATCCTGTGCCATCCATCCCTGTGCCCATCCTGTGCCCATCCATCCTGTGCCCATCCCTGTGCCCATCCCTGTGCCCATCCCTGTGCCCATCCTGTGCCCATCCCATCCCATGCCATCCCTGTGCCCATCCCTGTGCCCATCCTGGCCATCCTGTGCCCATCCCTGTGCCCATCCCTGTGCCCATCCACTGTGCCCATCCATCCCTGTTGCCCATCCCTGTGCCCATCCACTGTGCATTGTCCATCTGTGCGCATCCCTGGACCATCCTGTTGCCCGATCCCTATTGCCCGTCCATCCTGTGCCCATCCTGTGCCCACATCCCTGTGCCCATCCTAGGCCCATCCCTGTGCCCATCCTGTGCCCATCCCTGTGCCCATCCCATCCCTGTGCCCATCCCTGTGCCCATCCATCCCTGTGCCCATCCACTGTGCCATCCCTGTGCCCATCCCTGTGCCCATCCATCCCTGTGCCCATCCCTGTGCCCATCCCCTGTGCCCATCCCATCCCTGTGCCCATCCCTGTGCCCATCCTGTTATCCCATCCTATTGCCCATCCCTGTGCCCATCCTGTGCCCATCCATCCTGTGCCCGTCCTGTGCATCCTGTGCCCATCCATCCCTGTACTTGTCCATCCTGTGCCCATCCCTGTGCCCATCCCTGTGCCCATCCATCCTGTGCCCATCCATCCCTGTGCCCATCCCTGTGCTCATCCCATCCTGTGCCCATCCATCCTGTGCCCATCCCATCCCTGTCATCCGTACCCATCCCTGTGCCCATCCTGTGCTCATCCCTGTGCCCATCCCTGTGCCCATCCTGTGCCCATCCATCCCTGTGCCCATCCTGTGCTCATCCTGTGCCCATCCCTGTGCCCATCCTGGCTGCCCATCCATCCCTGTGCCCGTCCCGTGTGCCCATCCCATCCCTGTGCCCATCCATCCCTGTGTGCCCATCCCTGTGCTCATCCCGTCCCTGTGCCCATCCATCCCTGTGCCCATCCCTGTGCCCATCCTGTGCCCATCCCTGTGCCCATCCATCCCTGTGCCCATCCTGTGCCCATCCCTGTGCCCATCTCATCCCTGTGCCCATCCCTGTGCCCATCCTGTGCCCATCCTGTGCCCATCCATCCCTGTGCCCATCCTGTGCCCATCCACTGTGCCCATCCCTGTGCCCATCCCATCCCTGTGCCCATCCTGTGCCCATCCCTGTGCCCATCCCTGTGCCCATCCCATCCCTGTGCCCATCCCTGTGCCCATCCCTGTGCCCGTTCCTGTGCCCATCCCTGTGCCCATCCTGTGCCCATCCCTGTGCCCATCCATCCTGTGCCCATCCCTGTGCCCATCCTGTGCCCATCCCTGTACCAATCCCATCCCTGTGCCCATCCATCCTGTGCCCATCCTGTGCCCATCCCTGTGCCCATCCCTGGGCCCATCCTGTGCCCATCCCTGTGCCCATCCCTGTGCCCATTCCTGTGCCCATCCCTGTGCCCATCCCTGTGCCCATCCCTGTGCCCATCCCATCCCTGTGCCCATCCCTGTGCCCATCCCTGTGCCCATCCCTGTGCCCATCTCCTGTGCCCATCCCTGTGCCCATCCCTGTGCCCATCCATCCCTGTGCCCATCCATCCCTGTGCCCATCCCTGTGCCCATCCCTGTGCCAATCCCATCCCTGTGCCCATCCATCCCTGTGCCCATCCCTGTGCCCATCCCTGTGCCCATCCATCCCTGTGCCCATCCCTGTGCCCATCCCTGTGCCAATCCCATCCCTGTGCCCATCCCTGTGCCCATCCCATCCCTGTGCCCATCCCTGTGCCCATCCCTGTGCCCATCCCATCCCTGTGCCCATCCCATCCCTGTGCCCATCCCTGTGCCCATCCCTGTGCCAATCCCATCCCTGTGCCCATCCCTGTGCCCATCCCTGTGCCCAAACAAATCAGCCCAGCCTCGAATCTTTAATTTTTTAATCAAAACCAGAATCTGGTACAGAATTCCAGCAAAGTTCGCTACAGTTTATTATCCACAAACTGAGTCTAATGAAAAACGGACCGGAAGCTACAAAGGAACTACTGGGAATTCTGGTGAGCGCTGATCAAAAGGCAATGGCTGAAGAAAAAAAAATAAAATAAAAAAAGTTTAACTGGGTTTGCACAGCTGGAAAACGCTCTCAGGGTGGGCACAGCTGGAGCTGAACAGAAAATTTGTGTCCTCAATCCCACGGGATCAGCACAGCTGGGCCTGAACAGACAATTCCTGTGTCAATCCCACGGGATCAGCACAGCTGTGCCTGAACAGACAATTCCTGTGTCAATCCCACGGGATCAGCACAGCTGTGCCTGAACAGACAATTCCTGTGTCAATCCCACGGGATCAGCACAGCTGGGCCTGAACAGACAATTCCTGTGTCAATCCCACGGGATCAGCACAGCTGGGCCTGAACAGACAATTCCTGTGTCAATCCCACGGGATCAGCACAGCTGGATCTGAACAGACAATTCCTGTGTCAATCCCACGGGATCAGCACAGCTGTGCCTGAACAGACAATTCCTGTGTCAATCCCACGGGATCAGCACAGCTGGGCCTGAACAGACAATTCCTGTGTCAATCCCACGGGATCAGCACAGCTGGGCCTGAACAGACAATTCCTGTGTCCTCAATCCCACGGGATCAGCACAGCTGGGCCTGAACAGACAATTCCTGTGTCAATCCCACGGGATCAGCACAGCTGTGCCTGAACAGACAATTCCTGTGTCAATCCCACGGGATCAGCACAGCTGTGCCTGAACAGACAATTCCTGTGTCCTCAATCCCACGGGATCAGCACAGCTGGGCCTGAACAGACAATTCCTGTGTCCTCAATCCCACGGGATCAGCACAGCTGGGCCTGAACAGACAATTCCTGTGTCAATCCCACGGGATCAGCACAGCTGGGCCTGAACAGACAATTCCTGTGTCAATCCCACGGGATCAGCACAGCTGGGCCTGAACAGACAATTCCTGTGTCCTCAATCCCACGGGATCAGCACAGCTGTGCCTGAACAGACAATTCCTGTGTCAATCCCACGGGATCAGCACAGCTGGGCCTGAACAGACAATTCCTGTGTCCTCAATCCCACGGGATCAGCACAGCTGGGCCTGAACAGACAATTCCTGTGTCCTCAATCCCACGGGATCAGCACAGCTGGATCTGAACAGACAATTCCTGTGTCAATCCCACGGGATCAGCACAGCTGGGCCTGAACAGACAATTCCTGTGTCAATCCCACGGGATCAGCACAGCTGTGCCTGAACAGACAATTCCTGTGTCAATCCCACGGGATCAGCACAGCTGTGCCTGAACAGATAATTCCCGTGTCCTCAATCCCACGGGATCCAAAAGTTCATTCAACCAGCATGTTAAAAACTAAAAATAAGATTGTCTCATTTTTCTTTAACAGCTGCAACTGGTCCTTTTTGGGAACTGCTTGGGGGAGAGGACGAATTCCTTTTCACCCTTCTGATGCACACACAGGAAAACCACCGGATATTATTTTGTTCTGCTCTGAACATTTCGTGCTGTTTATTCCACTACAGTGAATTCCATTTTATTCCTATTTTATTCTGATTTTATTCCCATTTTATTCTCATTTTATTCTGATTTTATTCCCATTTTATTCCCATTTTATTCTGATTTTATTCCAATTTTATTTCCATTTTATTCGCATTTTATTCCTATTTTATTCCCATTTTATTCCCATTTTATTCCCATTTTATTCCCATTTCTTCTCCATTTTATTCCTATTTTATTCCCATTTTATTCTTATTTTTTCTCCATTTTATTCCCATTTTATTCTCATTTTTCTACATTATATTCCTATTTTATTATTATTTTCTTCTGATTTTATTCTGATTTTATTCCCATTTTTTCCCATTTTATTCTGATTTTTTCTTATTTTATTCCCAATTTATTTCCATTTTATTCTGATTTTATTCCCATTTTTTTTAGTATTTTTCCCTTTTTTTTCGATTTTTTTTAGTGTTTTTTTCTGATTTTCTTCTGATTTTATTCCCATTTTTTTCCCATTTTATTCTCATTTTATTCCTATTTTATTCTCATTTTATTCTCATTTTATTCCCAATTTATTTCCATTTTATTCTGATTTTATTCCCATTTTTTTTAGTATTTTTCCCTTTTTTTTCGATTTTTTTTAGTGTTTTTTTCTGATTTTATTCGGATTTTATTCCCATTTTATTCTGATTTTATTCCAATTTTATTCCCATTTTATTCCTATTTATTCTCATTTTATTCCCATTTTAATCTCATTTTAATCTCCTTTTATTCTCATTTTTCCCCCATTTTTTTTTGGATTTTATTCTGATTTTATTCCCATTTTATTTCCATTTTATTCCCATTTTAATCTCTTTTTATGCCCATTTTTTCCCCATTTTTAAAACTGTTTTTCCCATTTTATTCCCATTTTTTTAGGATTTTATTCCCATTTTATTCCCATTTTATTCCCATTTTATTCCCATTTTATTCTGATTTTATTCTGATTTTATTCCCATTTTATTCCCATTTTATTCCAATTTTATTCCCATTTTATTCCCATTTCTTCTCCATTTTATTCCCATTTTATTCGGATTTTATTCCCATCCCTGTGCCCATCCCATCCCTGTGCCCATCCCTGTGCCCATCCCTGTGCCCATCCCTGTGCCCATCCCTGTGCCCATCCCATCCCTGTGCCCATCCCTGTGCTCATCCATCCCTGTGCCCATCCTGTGCCCATCCCTGTGCCCATCCCTGTGCCCATCCCTGTGCCCATCCATCCCTGTGCCCATCCCTGTGCCCATCCCTGTGCCCATCCCTGTGCCCATCCTGTGCCCATCCATCCTGTGCCCATCCCTGTGCCCATCCCTGTGCCCATCCCTGTGCCCATCCATCCCTGTGCCCATCCCTGTGCCCATCCCTGTGCCCATCCCTGTGCCCATCCCTGTGCCCATCCATCCCTGTGCCCATCCATCCTGTGTGCCCATCCCTGTGCCCATCCCATCCCTGTGCCCATCCCTGTGCCCATCCCTGTGCCCATCCCTGTGCCCATCCCATCCCTGTGCCCATCCCATCCCTGTGCCCATCCCTGTGCCCATCCCTGTGCCATCCCATCCCTGTGCCCATCCCTGTGCCCATCCCTGTGCCCATCCCTGTGCCCATCCCTGTGCCCATCCCATCCCTGTGCCCATCCCTGTGCCCAAACAAATCAGCCCAGCCTGGAATCTTTAATTTTTTAATCAAAACCAGAATCTGGTACAGAATTCCAGCAAAGTTCGCTACAGTTTATTATCCACAAACTGAGTCTAATGAAAAACGGACCGGAAGCTACAAAGGAACTACTGGGAATTCTGGTGAGCGCTGATCAAAAGGCGATGGCTGAAGAAAAAAAAATAAAATAAAAAAGTTTAATTAGGTTTGCACAGCTGGAAAATGCTCTCAGGGTGGGCACAGCTGGATCTGAACAGAAAATTTGTGTGTCAATCCCACGGGATCAGCACAGCTGTGCCTGAACAGACAATTCCTGTGTCAATCCCACGGGATCAGCACAGCTGGGCCTGAACAGACAATTCCTGTGTCAATCCCACGGGATCAGCACAGCTGGGCCTGAACAGACAATTCCTGTGTCAATCCCACGGGATCAGCACAGCTGGGCCTGAACAGACAATTCCTGTGTCAATCCCACGGGATCAGCACAGCTGGGCCTGAACAGACAATTCCTGTGTCAATCCCACGGGATCAGCACAGCTGGGCCTGAACAGACAATTCCTGTGTCCTGATCCCACGGGATCAGCACAGCTGGACCTGAACAGACAATTCCTGTGTCACTCAATCCCACGGGATCAGCACAGCTGGGCCTGAACAGACAATTCCTGTGTCCTCAATCCCACGGGATCAGCACAGCTGGACCTGAACAGACAATTCCTGTGTCAATCCCACGGGATCAGCACAGCTGGACCTGAACAGACAATTCCTGTGTCAATCCCACGGGATCAGCACAGCTGTGCCTGAACAGACAATTCCTGTGTCAATCCCACGGGATCAGCACAGCTGGGCCTGAACAGACAATTCCTGTGTCAATCCCACGGGATCAGCACAGCTGTGCCTGAACAGACAATTCCTGTGTCCTCAATCCCACGGGATCAGCACAGCTGTGCCTGAACAGACAATTCCTGTGTCAATCCCACGGGATCAGCACAGCTGGGCCTGAACAGACAATTCCTGTGTCAATCCCACGGGGATCAGCACAGCTGGGCCTGAACAGACAATTCCTGTGTCAATCCCACGGGATCAGCACAGCTGGGCCTGAACAGACAATTCCTGTGTCAATCCCACGGGATCAGCACAGCTGGATCTGAACAGACAATTCCTGTGTCAATCCCACGGGATCAGCACAGCTGGGCCTGAACAGACAATTCCTGTGTCAATCCCGCGGGATCAGCACAGCTGGGCCTGAACAGACAATTCCTGTGTCAATCCCACGGGATCAGCACAGCTGGGCCTGAACAGACAATTCCTGTGTCAATCCCACGGGATCAGCACAGCTGTGCCTGAACAGACAATTCCTGTGTCAATCCCACGGGATCAGCACAGCTGGGCCTGAACAGACAATTCCTGTGTCAATCCCACGGGATCAGCACAGCTGTGTCTGAACAGACAATTCCTGTGTCAATCCCACGGGATCAGCACAGCTGGGCCTGAACAGACAATTCCTGTGTCAATCCCACGGGATACAAAAGTTCATTCAACCAACATGTTAAAAACTAAAAATAAGATTGTCTCATTTTTCTTTAACAGCTGCAACTGGTCCCTTTTTGGGAACTGCTTGGGGGAGAGGACGAATTCCTTTTCACCCTTCTGATGCACACACAGGAAAACCACCTGATATTATTTTGTTCTGCTCTGAACATTTCGGGCTGTTTATTCCACTACAGTGAATTCCATTTTATTCCTATTTTATTCTGATTTTATTCCCATTTTATTCTGATTTTATTCGGATTTTATTCCCATTTTATTCCCATTTTATTCTGATTTTATTCCCATTTTTTCTCCATTTTATTCCTATTTTTTTCTGATTTTATTCTGATTTTATTCCCATTTTATTCTGATTTTATTCTGATTTTATTCCCATTTTATTCCCATTTTATTCCTATTTTATTCTGATTTTATTCCCATTTTATTCTGATTTTATTCCCATTTTATTCTGATTTTATTCTGATTTTATTGCAATTTTTCCCCATTTTTTTAGGATTTTATTCCCATTTTATTCTCATTTTATTCCCATTTTATTCCCATTTTATTCTAATTTATTCCCCTTTTTTTCCCCATTTTTTCTCCATTTTATTCCTATTTTATTCTCATTTCATTCCCATTTTATTCTCATTTTATTCTGATTTTTTTCCCATTTTATTCCCATTTTATTCGGATTTTATTCCCATCCCTGTGCCCATCCCTGTGCCCATCCCTGTGCCCATCCCTGTGCCCATCCCATCCCTGTGCCCATCCCTGTGCCCATCCCTGTGCCCATCCCTGTGCCCAAACAAATCAGCCCAGCCTGGAATCTTTAATTTTTTAATCAAAACCAGAATCTGGTACAGAATTTCAGCAAAGTTCGCTACAGTTTATTATCCACAAACTGAGTCTAATGAAAAACGGACCGGAAGCTACAAAGGAACTACTGGGAATTCTGGTGAGCGCTGATCAAAAGGCAATGGCTGAAGAAAAAAAAAATAAAAATAAAAAAGTTTAATTAGGTTTGCACAGCTGGAAAACGCTCTCAGGGTGGGCACAGCTGGATCTGAACAGAAAATTTCTGAGTTCTGATCCCACGGGGTCAGCACAGCTGTGCCTGAACAGACAATTCCTGTGTCAATCCCACGGGATCAGCACAGCTGGATCTGAACAGACAATTCCTGTGTCAATCCCACGGGATCAGCACAGCTGGGCCTGAACAGACAATTCCTGTGTCAATCCCACGGGATCAGCACAGCTGGGCCTGAACAGACAATTCCTGTGTCAATCCCACGGGATCAGCACAGCTGGGCCTGAACAGACAATTCCTGTGTCAATCCCACGGGATCAGCACAGCTGTGCCTGAACAGACAATTCCTGTGTCAATCCCACGGGATCAGCACAGCTGGGCCTGAACAGACAATTCCTGTGTCAATCCCACGGGATCAGCACAGCTGTGCCTGAACAGACAATTCCTGTGTCAATCCCACGGGATCAGCACAGCTGGGCCTGAACAGACAATTCCTGTGTCAATCCCACGGGATCAGCACAGCTGGATCTGAACAGACAATTCCTGTGTCAATCCCACGGGATCAGCACAGCTGTGCCTGAACAGACAATTCCTGTGTCAATCCCACGGGATCAGCACAGCTGGACCTGAACAGACAATTCCTGTGTCAATCCCACGGGATCAGCACAGCTGGGCCTGAACAGACAATTCCTGTGTCCTCAATCCCACGGGATCAGCACAGCTGGGCCTGAACAGACAATTCCTGTGTCCTCAATCCCACGGGATCAGCACAGCTGGGCCTGAACAGACAATTCCTGTGTCCTCAATCCCACGGGATCAGCACAGCTGGGCCTGAACAGACAATTCCTGTGTCCTCAATCCCACGGGATCAGCACAGCTGGGCCTGAACAGACAATTCCTGTGTCCTCAATCCCACGGGATCAGCACAGCTGGGCCTGAACAGACAATTCCTGTGTCCTCAATCCCACGGGATCAGCACAGCTGGATCTGAACAGAAAATTTGTGTCCTCAATCCCACGGGATCAGCACAGCTGTGCCTGAACAGACAATTCCTGTGTCAATCCCACGGGATCAGCACAGCTGGATCTGAACAGACAATTCCTGTGTCAATCCCACGGGATCAGCACAGCTGGGCCTGAACAGACAATTCCTGTGTCAATCCCACGGGATCAGCACAGCTGTGCCTGAACAGACAATTCCTGTGTCAATCCCACGGGATCAGCACAGCTGTGCCTGAACAGACAATTCCTGTGTCCCTGATCCCACGGGATCAGCACAGCTGGATCTGAACAGACAATTCCTGTGTCCTCAATCCCACGGGATACAAAAGTTCATTCAACCAGCATGTTAAAAACTAAAAATAAGATTGTCTCATTTTTCTTTAACAGCTGCAACTGGTCCCTTTTTGGGAACTGCTTGGGGGCAGAGGATGAATTCCTTTTCACCCTTCTGATGCACACACAGGAAAACCACCGGATATTATTTTGTTCTGCTCTGAACATTTCGGGCTGTTTATTCCACTACAGTGAATTCCTGCAGGATTTGAGGCGAGCCAGGGGTGGTTTCCCATCAGAGCAGAGGAGCAAACACCGCCCTGCCCGGGGGACACAGAGTGATCTCGGTGACACCCAGCCCGAGGGGACAACAGGAGAAACAACGGGATGAACAACAACAGGAGAAAATGGTCCTGCCTGCCCCGCTGTGACACATCACACTGGATTTTTATCGGATTTTTATCGGATTTTATTGGATTTTTCCACCCTGCCACTGAAGTAGCCGAGAAAATCAGAGTGCCGTGCTCCCTGCGGTCACCAGCAGAGGGGCTGAAATAAGCAGGAGGTGGAAAAACAGGTTTGCCATCTTGCCCTGAGTGGAGATGAACAGGTAGAAAAAGCCGGCCCTAAACACCCATGGATTACACACACACTTCCATGATAGTAGAAAGAGTCATGCAAGTTTAGCCAGAATACATGCTAAGTTTTTTTTTATTGTTTTTTTGGTTTTTTTTTTCGAGTAAAATCATAGAGATCAGTAGTAATTAAGAAAACAGGTTCCTGCCATTAGGCACTGACTGACAATGTTACAGGCTGGGTGTTTCACTGCACTGAAAATATCCGTTTTCTTTAGTGTTTTAAAACGATATCAATAAAAATCTAAGATGTCTTTTTAAAAAAAGCAACAAAAGTAATGAAGTTTTTCATCAATGCCGACAATGTGTCATCCCCTGACTTTTTGGCTTTAACCTGGAAAAAATCATAACATGATCATCAACAAAATAAAAGAATTTTCTGTTAATTGCTGTTCCCTAAAACAGAATATCACAAATCAGCTGGAAGTTTTAAAATGGCTACAAGGTAAATGTTTGGAACTACTAGAAGGAATTTTGAGATATAAATATATAGAAGATATATTCTGCATACAAAAGGCTGATCACCAAGATGCCCGAACAGGCAGCGAGAGTTTCAAAGGGAACAAACCCACATAAAGAGTTCACCTCCCACTTCAGGCGCTGTAGTTACAACTACGGAGTTGTGGCAACAACTGGAAAAAAACCCAAACGCAAACCCCGCGTGTTTATGTTGTCTCCGCTAAGAGCAAGGCGGCAAACCCATTTTTGTAACCCCGTTTTGGCAGGAGGTGAAGCAGAGGAGCAGTGACACGGCCGCGGGTTGTGCGCGGCAGGCGGGGTGTGATGCGGACAGGCTGACTCAGTCCAGGGGTTGCGGCTCGGCGATGGGCATGGTGTGCAGCACCTCGTCCAGCAGCTGCAGCGCGCGGTGCAGGTGGATCTCGATCCAGCACGGCGTCTCCTTGATGCTCTGCCGCGGGTAGTCGGGCCCCCAGCCCTTGACGAAGCTCATGCGCAGGATGCACAGGCGGCGCAGGTCGTCAACACCGATGCCGGCGGCGGCCGAGAGACCTGGGGGCAGGGCGGCGTGTTCGGTGTGCTGTCACCGCTGCTCACCTCCTGTGCTGCCTGCTGTCACCTCACTGTGCTGTCACCTCCCTGTGCTGTCACCTCCTGGTGCTGTCACCTCCTGGTGCTGTCACCTCCCTGTGCTGTCACCTCCTGGTGCTGTCACCTCTCTGTGCTGTCACCTCCCTGTGCTGTCACCTCCCTGTGCTGTCACCTCTCTGTGC
>JAKWBO010000429.1:40000-46994 GCA_034336685.1 Luscinia luscinia
ACACACAGCACACACACACACACACAGCACACACACAGTTAATAATATCACACACACACACACACAGCACACACACACACAGCACACACACACACACACACACAGCACACACACACACACACACACACAGAGTACACACACACACACACACACACAGAGCACTCAGAGCACACACACACAGCACACACACACAGGGGGCACACAGGGCACACAGGGGTTACTCTCACTGATGGCCGGCGCGATGTCGCCCACGGAGCCCGGCCCGGTTCCCAGCCCAGCCCGGGGTCCCAGGCAGGCTCAGGCTCACAGGGGCACACAGGGGCACACAGGGGCACACGGGCAGTGCAGTACTCACTGATGGCCGGCGCGATGCCCCCACGGAGCCCGGCCTGGGATGTTGCCGGCCACGGCCGCGCCTGGCTGCGGCTGTTGCCTGCGCTGTGGCCGCCTGCTGCTGCATCTGCCGGGTGGCACTGGCGCAGGTCGAACACCTGCCAGCCGCAAACACACAGCGCCACGCCTGAGCGCTGCGCTGGACAGCCGCCCACGCCGCGAGATCCCACACCGACAGGGGATCCGCCCCAAACCGGGAGATCCGCCCCAAACAAACCGGGAGATCCCACCCCAAACTGGGAGATCCGCCCCAAACAAACCGGGAGATCCCACACCGACAGGGAGATCCGCCCCACACTGGGAGATTCCACCCCAAACCGGGAGATTTCACACCAAAACCAGGAGATTCCACCCCAGAACCGGGGGATTCCACCCAAAATCTGGGAGATTCACCCCCCAACTGGGAGATTCACCCCAAAACTGGGAGATTTCACCCACCAACAGTGAGATTTCACACCAAACCGAGATTCACTCACCAATGGGGAGATTTCACCCCAAAACCGGGAGATTCCACCCCAAAACCAGGAGATTCCACCCCAAAACTGGGAGATTTCACCCCAAAACTGGGAGATTCACCCCCCAACTGGGAGATTCACCCCAAAACTGGGAGATTTCACCCCAAAACCGGGAGATTCCACCCCAAAACCAGGAGATTCCACCCCAAAACTGGGAGATTTCACCCTAAAACTGGGAGATTCACCCTCCAACTGGAGAGATTCACCCCAAAACTGGGAGATTTCACCCCAAAACTGGGAGATTTCACCCCAAAAACCGGGAGATTCCACCCCAAAACCAGGAGATTCCACCCCAAAACTGGGGAGATTTCACCCTAAAACTGGGAGATTCACCCTCCAACTGGGAGATTCACCCCAAAACTGGGAGATTTCACCCCAAAACTGGGAGATTTCACCCCAAAACCGGGAGATTTACCCACCAACGAGGAGATTCACCCACCAACGGGAGATTTCACACCAAAACTGGGAGATTTCACCCCAAAAACGGGAGATTTCAACCCAAAACTGGGAGATTCCACCCCCAAACTGGGAGATTCCACCCCCAAACCGGGAGATTTCACCCCAAAACCGGGAGATTTACCCCACTGCACAGCTGCCTGCAAAAGTGGTGGTTAAAAAACCGAACCACCGCGAACTTTAAGCAGTTACAAGATTTGTTTTTCACGAGTATGGCTTGTAAATTCACAGTCTGTCAGAGGCATGTCAGAGTAAGAATCTCCAAAATTATTTGTTTCCATGCAACATTCTCTGACCTCTGGATCACTTCACGTTCATGACACTTTAACATGCACCCTAAACTTCTGTGCATTTATATTTATTTTCACAGCTCTGCTTTTTTTTTGGAGAAAAGACACAGATAATGCAAGCTAAAAATTTTATCTGCAGTTAATTTAAACCTGCCAGGCTAAAAATACAAAGAACTGCTATCAAGGCTGTTTGTGATAAAGTACAAAATTCACTTTCATGGTTCCTAGATGACACTTACAGCTTAGAGCTGTTTTCAGGAGTCACCTTTCTGTGAATTACAAACGGAGCTCCTCAGAGCTTTTGAAAGCCAGGCTGTTGGGAAGGGTGGATTGGGAAAGCCTTATCAACATGAGTGCTTAGCAGAAGAGTGTGAGCACAGGTGGGATTGAGAGGAGAGCACCGAGAGCAGCAATGTGGACGCCTGAGGATCTTCTCCCTTTGTTCAGACACCACCAGATAGCAGAGAGCAGCAGAGACCCTCTCCAGGCAGGACAGGGGGGTCCCAGACAAGGGTTAGAGGTAAGAAAGCAGTAAAACATGGCAATGTAATGATTCCCACAGGCTGTATGTAAATGCTGTAGGATTGTATCTTGTAGTAGATCTCTCCCACATCAATTTCTCACTCCCCTCCCTCATCTCTCGGAACTCCCAGCCCCACTCTCTCTCTGCCCCGCTCTGAGCAGCACCTGCAGCTCCTGGCAGGCTCTGCACACCCGAGGCAATGAGCTCAAACCTCAACAGCAGCATGCAGAGAGCAGAGTCTGTCCCGAGCACCGCCCCCAGGGCTCCCACACCAGGCTGCATTTATTCCACGGGGCTCTCCCCCGGGACTCTGGGGGGGGGCAGCACACCCACCTTGATGTAGGCGCTGGGGTAGATCTTGTGCACAGCGTCCCCCGGGGCACGGCCCGCCTCCCTGTCCAGGTAGTAGCTCTGCACGAACACGGCGTGGTCGCTCAGGCAGCGCACCCACACGTCGCCCTCGCCCTTGCACTCCAGCTGCACCCCCTTGCCTATGTGCAACCTGCCGGGAAAAGGAGCGTCAGGGGCACAGACAGGCTGCCCAGGGCCTCAGGAGGGCAGGGGAAACAGGGGGAAGGGAGGGCAGCGGGCACAGGGTGAAGGGAGGCACACAGGGAACAGGGGTGGCACACACAGCACAGGGATGGCACACACAGCACAGGGATGGCACACAGGGAACAGGGATGGCACACAGGGAACAGGGAAGGCACACACAGCACAGGGATGGCACACACAGCACAGGGATGGCACACAGCAGCACAGGGATGGCACACACAGGGAACAGGGGTGGCACACACAGCACAGGGATGGCACACACAGCACAGGGATGGCACACAGGGAACAGGGATGGCACACAGGAACAGGGAAGGCACACACAGCAACAGGGATGGCACACACAGCACAGGGATGGCACACACAGCACAGGGATGGCAATACACAGCACAGGGATGGCACACAGGGAACAGGGATGGCAATATACAGCACAGGGATGGCACACACAGCACAGGGATGGCACACAGCACAGGGATGGCACACACAGCACAGGGATGGCACACACAGAACAGGGGTGGCACACACAGCACAGGGATGGCACACACAGCACAGGGATGGCACACACAGCACAGGGATGGCACACAGGGAACAGGGATGGCACACACAGCACAGGGAGGGCACACACAGCACAGGGATGGCACACACAGCACAGGGATGGCACACACAGCACAGGGATGGCAACACAGGAACAGGGATGGCACACACAGCACAGGGATGGCACACACAGCACAGGGATGGCACATACAGAACAGGGGTGGCACACACAGCACAGGGATGGCACACACAGCACAGGGATGGCACACAGGGAACAGGGATGGCACACACAGCACAGGGAGGGCACACACAGCACAGGGATGGCACACAGGAACAGGGATGGCACACACAGCACAGGGATGGCACACACAGCACAGGGATGGCACACAGGAACAGGGATGGCACACACAGCACAGGGATGGCACACACAGCACAGGGATGGCACACACAGCACAGGGATGGCACACACAGCACAGGGATGGCACACACAGCACAGGATGGCACACAGGAACAGGGATGGCACACACAGCACAGGGGTGGCACACACGGAACAGGGATGGCACACACAGAACAGGGATGGCACACACAGCACAGGGAGGGGCACACACAGCACAGGGATGGCACACACAGCACAGGGATGGCACACACAGCACAGGGATGGCACACACAGGAACAGGGATGGCACACACAGCACAGGGGTGGCACACACAGCACAGGGATGGCACACACAGCACAGGGATGGCACACAGGAACAGGGATGGCACACACAGAACAGGGATGGCACACAGGGAACAGGGATGGCACACACAGCACAGGGATGGCACACACAGCACAGGGGTGGCACACAGAACAGGGATGGCACACACAGCACAGGGATGGCACACACAGCACAGGGATGGCACACAGGGAACAGGGATGGCACACACAGCACAGGGATGGCACACACAGCACAGGGATGGCACACACAGCACAGGGATGGCACACAGGGAACAGGGATGGCACACACAGCACAGGGATGGCACACACAGCACAGGGATGGCACACACGGAACAGGGATGGCACACACAGCACAGGGATGGCAACACACAGCACAGGGATGGCACACAGGGAACAGGGATGGCACACACAGCACAGGGATGGCACACACAGCACAGGGATGGCACACACAGAACAGGGGATGGCACACACAGAACAGGGATGGCACACACAGCACAGGGATGGCACACAGCACAGGGATGGCACACACAGCACAGGGATGGCACACACAGCACAGGGATGGCACACACAGCACAGGGATGGCACACACAGCACAGGGATGGCACACACAGCACAGGGATGGCACACACAGCACAGGGGATGGCACACACGGAACAGGTGGATGGCACACACAGCACAGGGATGGCACACAAGCACAGGGATGGCACACACAGAACAGGGATGGCACACAGGAGCAACAGGGATGGCACACACAGCACAGGGATGGCACATCACAGCACAGGGATGGCACACACAGCACAGGGATGGCACACAGCGGATGGCACACAGGAACAGGGATGGCACACACAGCACAGGGATGGCACACACGGGAACAGGGGATGGCACACACAGCACAGGGATGGCACACACAGCACAGGGATGGCACACACAGCACAGGGATGGCACACACAGCACAGGATGGCACACACGGAACAGGGATGGCACACACAGCACAGGGATGGCACACACAGCACAGGGATGGCACACACAGCAACAGGGATGGCACACAAGAACAGGGATGGCACACACAGCACAGGGATGGCACACACGGCACAGGGATGGCACACACAGCACAGGGATGGCACACACAGCACAGGGATGGCACACACAGCACAGGGATGGCACACACAGAACAGGGATGGCACACACAGCACAGGGATGGCACACACAGCACAGGGATGGCACACACAGCACAGGGATGGCACACACAGCACAGGGATGGCACACACAGCACAGGGATGGCACACACAGCACAGGGATGGCACACACAGCACAGGGATGGCACACACAGCACAGGGATGGCACACAGGAACAGGGATGGCACACACAGCACAGGGATGGCACATAGGAACAGGGAAGGCACACACAGCACAGGGATGGCACACACAGCACAGGGATGGCACACAGGGAACAGGGATGGCACACACAGCACAGGGATGGCACACACAGCACAGGGATGGCACACACAGAACAGGATGGCACACACGGAACAGGGATGGCACACACAGCACAGGGATGGCACACACAGCACAGGGATGGCACACAGCAAGGAACAGGGATGGCACACACAGAACAGGGATGGCACACACAGCACAGGAGGGCACACACAGCACAGGGATGGCACACACGGAACAGGGATGGCACACACAGAACAGGGATGGCACACACAGCACAGGGATGGCACACACAGAACAGGGATGGCACACACAGCACAGGGATGGCACACACAGCACAGGGATGGCACACACAGAACAGGGATGGCACACAGGAACAGGGATGGCACACACAGCACAGGGGTGGCACACAGCACAGGGATGGCACACAGGAACAGGGATGGCACACACAGCACAGGGATGGCACACACAGCACAGGGATGGCACACACAGCACAGGGATGGCACACACAGCACAGGGATGGCACACACAGCACAGGGATGGCACACACAGCACAGGGATGGCACACAGGGAACAGGGATGGCACACACAGCACAGGGATGGCACACACGGAACAGGGATGGCACACACAGCACAGGGATGGCACACACAGCACAGGATTGACACACACAGCACAGGGATGGCACACACAGAACAGGGATGGCACACACAGCACAGGGATGGCACACACAGCACAGGGATGGCACACAGGGAACAGGGATGGCACACACAGCACAGGGAGGGCACACACAGCACAGGGATGGCACACAGGGAACAGGGATGGCACACACAGCACAGGGATGGCACACACAGCACAGGGATGGCACACACAGAACAGGGATGGCACACACAGAACAGGGATGGCACACACAGCACAGGGATGGCACACACAGCACAGGGATGGCACACAGCACAGGGATGGCACACAGCACAGGGATGGCACACACAGCACAGGGGATGGCACACACAGCACAGGGATGGCACACACAGCACAGGGATGGCACACAGCACAGGGATGGCACACACAGCACAGGGATGGCACACACAGCACAGGGATGGCACACACAGCACAGGGATGGCACACACAGCACAGGGATGGCACACAGGAACAGGGATGGCACACACAGCACAGGGATGGCACACACAGAACAGGGATGGCACACACAGCACAGGGATGGCACACACAGAACAGGGATGGCACACAGGAACAGGGATGGCACACACAGCACAGGGATGGCACACACAGCACAGGGATGGCACACACAGCACAGGGATGGCACACACAGCACAGGGATGGCACACACAGAACAGGGATGGCACACACAGAACAGGGATGGCACACACAGCACAGGGATGGCACACAGCACAGGGATGGCACACACAGCACAGGGATGGCATACAGGAACAGGGATGGCACACACAGCACAGGGGTGGCACACACAGCACAGGGATGGCACACACAGCACAGGGGTGGTACATAGGGAACAGGGATGGCACACACAGCACAGGGATGGCACACACAGCACAGGGATGGCACACAGG